>PVIU01005723.1:0-109927 GCA_004026605.1 Ondatra zibethicus | reverse complement strand
ATCTCATCCACTCTCTGACTGTGGATACAGTGTAGCCTTCATCTCATCCACTCTCTGACTGTGGATACAGTGTAGCCTTCATCTCATCCACTCTCTGACTGTGGATACAGTGTAGCCTTCATCTCATCCACTCTCTGACTGTGGATACAGTGTAGCCTTCATCTCATCCACTCTCTGACTGTGGATACAGTGTAGCCTTAATCTCATCCACTCTCTGACTGTGGATACAGTGTAGCCAGCAGCCTCAAGCTCCTGCCACCATGCCTTCCCTGTCATGATGGAGTCTGAAACTGTGGGTCCAAACAAGCCCTCCCTTCCTTTTCTGCTCTGTCTGGTACAGCAATAAAGAAAGCAACTCATACAGCTGGTTCAAGAGAACTCATTCAACTGTTGGAGGGCCAGTTCCTCCATACACTCTCATCCTTTCTAGAGCAGGAATAGAGGCTTCTGGGTGACTTGAGGATGTCACCAGTCCTTAGGGCTATCCCTTTAAAACAGCTTTTCTTCCCCGTTGAGGGGACTAAAACATTGAGGTCATCTAACAGAGGGAAGTGATTGCCTTGTATCTTCCGAAGGCCCTATAGGAGATTCCTATTCACCCAGTCTATTTTGTGTGTTCTCTGCTTCTTTGGGACCAGGGATTGTGGGTTTCATCATATACAAACTAACAAGACTGACAGGAAGATGTTGGGGGCTGGGGATAGGATGTGAGAGAAAGAGCCAGGTTCATTGATAGTGTTTGCAGGTGGGTGTGTCTGGGAAGGGCCGGGCTTCTGTGGCTCTGAGTGGACTGTGCTGGGAAAGAATCTCTTAGAGGCTGGCGTGTTGTGCTTCACCCCAGCTTCAAAACCTTGAACAAGTACCCTGCCTTCTGGGACTCAGCTCCCTTCCCCTGAGAACCTGGGAGTGCAGTGAAATTGTAGGGTCCCCTGAGCTGGATGTCCCGAGGGTACACAGGAGATGACAAAGCCCAACCCTGGCCAGTGTTAACCGCTCAGTAAGAGATGATTGATGCCAAGGGCTGGAGAGATGTCTTGGGAGGGAAAGTGTTTGCCAGGCAAGCAGGAGGACCTAAGTTGGGACTCCTGGAACCATGTAAAAGTCTGGGCGCAGTAGTGTGCACCTGTAATCCCAGCACTTGGGAAACAGGCGCAGGAGGCTATCTGGGGCCTGTTGGGTAGCTGGTCTTGCTAAATTAGCTGTGTTCAGTGAGAGATCTTGCCTCAAACAAACAAGCAAACATACAAACGTGCTAGAGGAAGACACACCTGGTATTGACCTATGACCCCATATGTTCTGGCACACCCACAAACAGGTGTACATGAATAACAGACACTTGAGAATATGGAGAGAAAGAGATCGAGAAAGAGAGCTGATGTCACACCCTAGACTCACCCAAGATACCCTCCTTCATCAGGGACCTCTCTCCCATGGTAATCCAGGATTTACCACAGATCTTGCCTCAGGGAAGGCCTTTTTATGGGGCTGGGATAATTCTGGGCCTGTTTCTCCACTGAGCAAACCAGCCTGAACTGGAATGCCTGGAGAAAGAGGCAGACCCTGCGGCCCTGTGAAAACTTGCTCAAATATAAATGGCCTCCGAGGAGATGGAATGATGGAAGGCTGACGGTTCCTGTGAAAAGCAAGCTGTGGTTTGCTGTGTTAGTGACCCCAGAAGTAATTCCCTGGCTCCTGTGTTGAAATCATGATCTATCTGTAGCCATCTTTCTTTCCAGTGCTCACCCAAGGTCTGGCCCAGCACCCAGAATAACAATCACACTATTTCCTATAGCCCAGGGTTGCATTAAAGACGAGGCCTTGCTTTTCTGCCTCCCGTTTAACATGGTTAACAGGAGTTAAGTTAAGTTAACATGTCCTGCCTTCCATGAGAACAACTAACTATGCCAGGGATTTCAAATGCTGTAGATAGACCATCTGATATAAACCCACAGCAAACCTGTGAGGGAGGTCACATTCTCTCCACTTTACTGTACCTCAGAGAAAGTAAGCGGCTTGCCCAAGGTCGCCTAGCTTGCAAGAATCTTGGCTGGGATTTTGAGCTTAGCACAGGCTGCACTCAGTCTCAGCATCTAGCTGACTTCTCTGAGGGAAACCAGTCCTGCTCTGGGAACCACAGGTCAAGGCGACCATGGTGCAACAGGCTTCTGAGAACAACAAAGAACATGAAGTATAGCTCTAACTCAGCCAGGCATCTTACTGGCACTCTGGCCAGCTCAAGGGTCTGGTCTGGCCTGTCCTGAAGAGGCCTCGAGTATCCTCCATCTGAGGAGTAATTGACTGAATAAAATGCATTACAATGGGGGCTGGAGAGATGGCTCCGCAGTTAAGAACACTTGATGATCTGCAGATGACTGGTTTGGTTCCCCACACTTAGAACTGCCTGTAATGCCAGACTCAGAGCTGATGCCCTCTTCTGGTCACTTCAGGCACCTGCACACAAGCGATGCACACACACACACACACACACACACACACACACACACACACACACACACGCATGCACGCAAACATGTATGTGTGGACACCCACACCATAAATAAACCTTTAAAGAATCACATTTACAATGTTTGTACGAGAAGCCCTTAATCCATGGAGGAAAACACAGTTTGGATGCATTTTCAAGCTGAGATACTGTTTTCCACACTAATAATTGATAGACTACCCTCAAATCGTTCTTATTTGTTCATTAACGTAAGTCCCCTGAGGACTCACTAGGCAACACTTTATTAGCCTGGATGAAGTGATATATTTTAAAGTAATAAAACAACATTATTTTTAAATTATTTTTTAATGTGGACTTTCCAGCCACTGACTGCCCTCTCTTATAGGTCTGAATTAGTGAGTTTTAATTGTGTGTAAAAAAGCAATAAAATCATCATTACAAAAATGATGGGGTGTTTCACTCACAGCAGGCACCATGCGGCTCGTTCAGCTCTGCCTCGCTGAGCCCACACAGTGGGCACTGCATACCCTTGCCTCAGGCCAGTGGGCTCAGCTGGGTCTTCACCCAGGACCCATGCTTGGGAGCATCGCAGTGAGGTTGAAGGTTAGGCTTAGCATTTCCAAGATGACATTCTGCAATATCCAATGGACATAGCCAGCTACGAACACATGATGGTGATGAGGGTGATTTTCTCTCATGTATGATATGCATTGCATACATGTTGTATATGTATATACATATGTTTCCTATGTAGATATGTACATGTGTGGTACATGTACATGTGCATGGCTGCTGGAGAGTGAAGTGTCTTCCTTGATTGTTCTCTGCTTTATTCATAGAGGCAGGGCCTACCAATTGAGCCCAGAACTCTCTGATGGAGCGTGTTCAGCTACTTGGCTCGCTCTGGGATCCCCTGCCTTACAAGTGCTGGAATCACATGGTGGGGCTGCCATCCTGCCTGGCTTTTCCATGGCATCTGAATTCCTTCATTCACTGAGCCACCTTCCCAGCTCTGATGCTTATACTGATTGTCATCTTGCAGCACCTACAGTCACCTAGGAGACGAGCTTCTGGGCATGCCTGGGATGATCTAGCCTTAAGTAGGGCAGCACCATTTCAGGGCCGGGGGGCCTAGACTAAAGAAAGAGAGGAAATGAGCTAAACAACAGTGTCGTGGTGTCACGTCTCTCTGTTTCCCGACTGTGGGTACAGTGTGATCAGCTGCCTCACGCTCCTGCTGCCACGCCTTCCCAGCCGCAATGGACTCCACCCTCGGATCATGAGCCAGAACAAACCCTGTCGCCTTTAAAGTGCTTTTGTCGGGTATTGAGGCATAGCAGCAAGATAAGTAACCAATACACTGGGCAAGGCTGACTCTCTGGGCCCAGAAGTCCTGCGTTAACAAAGACAGAAGACTGAAAGAACAGAGACCTGTGCGGCACATGCGGTACTTTCTGTGATCTAGTGTAGAGTCGACATTTTGGGCCAAGCGGTTGCAGATGTGTACTTGGTGGACACACAAGGCCCATGAGAATGAGCGTGGAGGCTAATTTCAAGTGTTACCTCACATGTGCTGCGGTGACTGATGGTTTAGTCCGACACCAGTCAACACATTGCAAAGCATTGTATGATCAAGACTAACGTTTAACCCAATCAAGCCCATTGCTTGTTTCCATGTAGGTGAGCTGACGGCCTTCAGGGTGAAAGAATATTCTCTGGTGTGTTTCTGGGCCGCCACTGCAAATTTGAATTAGAGATCATGGCCTATAGCTGGGGCATCCCACCCTTTGGTTCTCTGGGACATAGTGGTTGATGAACAGTTGTCTTGAGCCATGCTTAAATCCAGGGCTGTCTTACTCACGCTCTAGGTGCTGCTAGACCATGTCTATGCTCATTTTGCATGGCATCAAGCACAATGACATCATCTACAGACTTCGTGCTTGAGAATCATGTGTGCGAGTTACAAAAATTGCAACAGGACCCACCTCATACTGTTTTAAATAATCTTAAACTTTTGTCTTGGGCCAAATTCTTAGATATCCTGGCCCACACTCCTGTCTGCAACATTATCTCTTCCCAAAAGCTTTAGGCAGTGGCCCTCGCTGCAGACACCATAGGGAGCCTGTTAGTGACAGTTGCCCTTTCTCCCTCTAGGCCTCCTTCTTTCTTTACACGTGTATATCCATGCACAGTCCCCCCCATGCATGCATGAGCACGTGTGCATGTGTGCACACATGCATGTGCACACACGCGCACACACACGCACAAACACACATGTCTTTATGTGGGACTCTTCATACTTAGCCACACCTCTCTAGCTGTTTTACTGCTCCCTGGTTCTGTAACTCTTGAGGACCCTGACTAGGGCAGGCCTAGGGAAGGTAATTTCCTCGTGAGTCGTGCTGACTTTGAGCTATAAGTTGGGGACACTGGGAGCAGCGCCGGCAGAGAGGCAGTCCACGATGGAGAGGAGCCCGTCTTTTTTCTGAGCTCTTTTCTGAGAAAGGGTCTCATTAGGCAGCCCAGGTTGGGACGGAACTTGAGAACCTCCTGCCTCAGCCTTGTGAATGTGGGACTACAGACGTGCGCCACCGTGCTGGCTCACTAGCAGGTTTTTATTGCTGCAAGCATTCCTCGAGGCTGTGTGTCAACAAGACACACCCTGCAGTATTCCGATCTCCCTGGAGCATCATGGTTTTTTTTTTTCCCCTGGGTCCTTTTGGAAAATGGTTAAACTGTGATAAACTGTGATAAACTGGGGCAACCCACAATGGGGACAGGTGACATTCCCCAGCTTCCCCTCCCAGCCTGGGTGCCATCCTCAAGCTATGGTGCAGGAGTGCCAAACAGCAGAGGGCACCAGAGGCCTGTCTCTGTCGTGACAACCTGTTTTGGTGGCATCAGGCATGTGTGGGCGAAGGTGGTGCTGCTGCTGTGGGAGGTGGCACTCAGTCGTAAACAGGGAGAGCTCAGGACTGCTGCTATGTGTGTCACTGTGGTTGTGGGCAAGCGGCTGCGTGAGGCCGACTTACCTCCAGTGGGGTGCAGAGAGCACTTGGGACAAGGGTCCCGGGGACGTGGGTCACCATGGGTTCTCAAGGGTGGGTCTGACGTGAGCGAGAGCTTTCTCTCTGGGCTGACTCTGCATCTCATTGCCATGCATCGAGCCTGGGAGGGCAAATTAGGAGCCGGGGCAAAGCTTAGAGGGGCACAGTTTACCAACAGCCAGGCTGCCTGACGCAGAGTAAGGAGGCTGTCCCCACGCCTTCTCCTCTCCAGCACCTTGAATCTCACCATCACGCCTCTGCCCACTTCCTGGCCTTCTTCCACCTCTGCACAATGTTCTGGATTCGGGAGGAAGGAAAGGATGGAGGTTGGAGAGGGTGGCACCAACAGTTTTCATGGACAGATGCTGCTGGGGGTGGGGTGACGTAGGGCCAGCTGCTTTATCCCTGCTCTGTTTTGAAGGGACACTCCCAAAGCTTTGGTTTCCCCTCTATAGACAGGTGCTCAGGGGCAGGTGAGCCTGGATTTCCTCGAAGTTGACATGTTGAGGGTCAGGAGCAGGAAGGCACGTTGGCCTTGGGGAAGAGATGAGAGGGACCTGCTGTCCTGCCAGGAGTCACTCCAGTCCCTGCACCTGCTTGAGTTCCTTTAGTGTTGGCACGCTCTCAGTATTGACACTTCTCCAGGTTGTACAAGACCAAGGTCAGGTGAGGGCCATCACCTCTAGCCCTACTTGGCGCTCTTGTAAGAGAGGCTGTCAAAGACACCAAGTTTCCTACACTCCCTCTCTGCCTCCTGTAGGCCACCGTTCTTCACCTCCTGACTCTGGGCCCTCTCACGTGGGCAGGAGGTCTGTTCTTCAGAATGTCAGGCACGATCTGTGGGCAGACATCTAGGGATGGGTGGGAACGGGGGACTGTTCCTTGGTGCTCCAGCCGTGGCTGGAATGCTTCTGTTTGGAATTACCTTGCCTCCTCCTCCCCTCCTTGCAAGAGTGGCCAACTTGTGAGGCTCTAACCTCTTTGTAAGGGTGCTCCTGGGCGGAACTGAGTAGAGAGCCAGGTCTTCCTCAGTCCTTCAGTCTGTCTGTCTTGGCTCAAGCCTTGGATGCTTGGGGGGTGTGGTAGGGAGGGAAACCTCTTCCATGTCTCCAGCTCCTAGTGCTCCACCCTTGAGCTCTAGAGTTCGGCAGAGTACACAGAGCTAATCCCCCAGTATTAGGCCTCTTAAGAAGCCCTGAATGATTCTCAGATGCCTGTAACCTCCTTAGGACTCACGAGACAGGGTGCTGGTGTTTTCTTCCTCTTGCCTCGTTGGAGCCGTCCTTCAGTCCTTGTTGAGTATCCTGCTATGTCATCAGGCCCACCCTGCATCTGGTGATTTCTATAGGCCCAGCAGGATGCAAGGCCACCAGGGAGGTGACATATGGAGATGAACTGAACATGATCCCTGTGGGGCTGGCAATTGGTGGGCATAAAAGTTGGAAGTAAGTGGCCTGCACTGACTCTAATGGGGCTTCTGGAATGGGCCTGGCCCTGCCTGGGAGTGGGGCAGGAGTTAGGGGCTAGAGGTTGGAACCTGGCCTCTTTGACTTAGTGCTGAGAACCCCCCCCCAGGCGAGAAAAGGGCAGAGAGGGTCAGGTCACAAGAGGGTAGATAAGTGGGCAGGCATGGGGGCAGTGGCCGATCTGTGGCTGGGCGTGTTTGGAGTCACTAGAGAGTAAAGACACCAAAGTAGAGGTGACATTGAAGACTGAGTGGGCTTTGGTTGTGGAGAGACTTGGAGTCCAGGCTAAGGCGAGCCTGGGGGAGGTATGGGGATGGACAGGAACTATCATATCAACTCAGGGGAAGAGGAAGAGGTGAGGAATATGGGAAGACATAGAGATGTCCTGAGAGGGTGAAAGACAGTGATAGGGAGGAGGGGAGTGGTGAGGAGGGCTCCCTGCTCCCAGCTCAGAGGGCTGGTTCCTTGAAGCCACACATCAGAGTAGGAAGAAGGAGGAATAGGCAAGGGGTGCTCAGCAAAGAATTTTCTAGTGACCTGCTTGGGGGCATCTGTGGTGAGAATTTCTCCTTGTGGGGGACTAAGCATTGTCTATCTGCCTCCTTCTAAAGTCTCTGTGACAAACCAAAGTCCCCTCAGGGGAACCAGCGGATTTACTGGGCTCATTTACAGAGCGTGGGTGGAGGTTACTGACAGGATTGCTGGTGACCCCAAAGCAGCTGCGCTGAAGTCTTACCCAGCATGCATGATGGCTTCCCCAAAGCTGCATAAGTAGAATGCCTTCCCTTAATCCCTAACTGACTCTAACCTCTCCTTGAGACCCCAAAGCTAAGTGCAAGTGAGGCAGAACTGCATACAACTGGCATGGAGGACGGCGTGAACACTCAGGTGAGGGTCCCGTGACCCTTCCTGTCACCCCTTCTATGAGGGAATGTCAACAGTGAACAGGCCTAGAATGATGGTCTTTGGCAAGCAGACCCCGTTGAACTTTTGAAGTTGGCAGCTGTTTGACTTGAAAAATTATGCCATTCAATGGGGCTGAAGGAGTCTCAAGCGTTTGAAAATCACATATGCTTATTGTGTGAGTGTGTGCACACACGTACACGGATGTGAGCCCCAGGGCCCATGCAGAGGACAGAGGGCAACTTTGGAGAGTCCGTTCTCCTCCCGTCATGAGGGCTCTGGAGATCCGTCTTACTCAGGTTGTCAGGCTTGGTGACAGGACCCTTTGCTCGCTGAGCCATCTCTCTGGCCTGAAACTTTTGTTTTTAAGGGTGAGTTGTGTGTGTCACCTCTTCCAGCTCTCTCTGCCCGCAGAGTGAGTGAAGATGAGAGAAGCAATGAATGGGAGTTTCCAGTTCTTGGGAATCTGAAAATTATGATCCAACCTGGGAAAGATGTGAGACCCGTTTGGAGTAGCATGGATTTTCATTGGCTGGTGGGGATTCCTTTTTTTTTTCCCCCAAGGGTTTTCCAGCATTCCTAGTCTCACTAGTGATTTCTAGGCACAGAGCAGGCATCTAGGGAGGATCAGTGTTGCTATGCTATGGAGGCAAACACCCTTGCTTTCAGAATTGGGCAGCTAAGCTTTCTAGCTGAAGGCAGTAGCCCTCAGGCAGAAACAGGATGGAAATAGGACTGACTATTCCAACCATCTCTCTGGGCCTCAGTTTCCCTCTGTACAAAGCAGGGCTTCGAATATTACAAGGATCAGCTGGGATGATGGATTCAAAGGCAGTGTAAAGATAAGGAAGCAGAAAGTACTAGATTTATGGAATTTTCCTGATCCGTTCATTCACTCATTCACGCATGTCTTCCTTTCGCAAAGAATGACAAACTGTCCCCCAGGTGCCGTGGTCATGCCTTGCTAAGTGCTCAGAGAAGGGCAAGTGGAAAGGCTTTGTCACAAGAGCTTGCTTTCGCCTGTCTTATTCCTGCTTCGCTTACTGCAGGGGAGGGGAAGGCACGCAGGTGGGTCAGCAGGTTATCTGTGCCATGTTGGGAGGATGCCACCTGAACTGGGGGTAGGCTCTGGGATGCTTGGGATTCCCCCTTCTGTTTTGGGGCAAGGGGAGCAGAGGCTGCCACATTGGTTATCTGACAGTAATGATACGTGGGCAGCTGATCAGAGTCCTTAGGTGTGCAGATGGGAACACAGAACAACTGTGTCTGACGGTCTGAAGGTCCGTTTCTGGAGATGAAGGAACTACACCTAGGTGTATCCCCATGGATGAACTTAGTTTAGATTTGTGACATAAGACTCACTGCTTGCTGCTGTGCCTGGAGAAGGGAAAGTGGGAGCTATGTGTACGCATTTCTGCCCATTGCCCTCGCAGCCTCATCTGTGTCTGACTTGGTTGATGAGGTCTGGCAGGTGCACTAGCTGCCTTAGTTCCCCCCCTACTCCTCTGTGACCCAGTACTAGGCTAGGCCCTAAAGCTTCCAGCTTCTCCAAACAGTGCTACGAGCTGGAACCAGGAAGTGTCTGCACTGGGCTTTGCGTTTGAAGCAGCCATAAGGCAGCACAGGTGGGCATGGAGAAAGGGAGGAGCCTCAGAACCAGCTTCACCCCCAACTCCTGCTGGTGTTTGGGCTTTTTATTTCTTCTCAGAAGTCCCTGGGGATTTAGTTCCTCACTGGCCCCCGCCCCCATCATGATGAAGACTGTGGTGGGTTCCTCTGGCCCTGAGCTTGGCTGGGGAATAGAAGCTACCCTTGCTCTACGTACCACAGGAAGACTAGCCCTTGGGGGCTTCATCATCAGTCAGAGGACATGAACACACCAGGAAGTAACATAACAGCTAGCAAGCAAAGGGAAGAGCTAAGTTCCCAGAAACGCCTGGGCTCGCATACCATGCACATGCCCTCCTGAACTCTGCTTCAGCCATGCCGTTCTTTCATCTGACCTGTCTTGGTCTCTGGAGTTTCAGGGGCATTCTGGGTAGCTTAGTTACTTTCCTGGTCACCTGTAACTTGATACCTGACAGAAATAACTCAGGGAAGAATTTATTTTGGCTCCTGTTTCCAGGAGCGTGTCCCAGGAGCTCCACATAGCTCAGGGCGGTCAGGAGGCAGAGCAGGTAGGCCAGAACCAGAGTGGGTATCGCCTTCAATGCCTGCTTTCCAGGGAGCTGCCTCCTCCAGCTAGGCCTTGCCTCCTAAAGCCTCCACACCTCCCCCATTCAGTGCCACCAGCTGGGGACCAAGTACTTAGATATATGTGCCTGCAGGGGACATTTCTAATTAAAACCATAACAATGGGCTAAAGAGCCTCTGTCTGACCCTGAGGCCCCTTGTCCTCTCATCATCCTCTGCTTTCCTAGCTTTCTGCTGGACTGTGGGCTCTCTGAAAGGAGGGGACACTGTGTGTCCATGCTGCTTGTGTCCTCAAGGCTATCTTAAGCCTGGTTCAGAGGAGGGACTCAGAGAGTGTTAGCTACAGGCCTGAGGAGTGGGTCTTCTCTCCGGTCTCAGCATCCCTCACGCTGTGTCTGTGGTGTTCATTGGTCAGCCATGTGCTGCTCACATTTGTGGATGGCTAACACAGTCATCCCTGTTAGACTCCCCATTCCACATTCTGAGGACCCCCTCGTGGGGTTTCTGTGACATATTTACTCAGTGTGTCCCCTACCTCATCCCCTTTCAGAGTGAAAGCAATGGGGATAGTAGGTTTCTTTATTCTATCATAGCCATGGAGGTTGAACCCCAGATTTGGGGGCTCTTACTTGCCAAGCATTGGAGTAGAAGGAAGCCTGAGGAGTCCAGTCTGATAGAGTACAGAGTCACACAGTTGTTCCAGCCGTGGCCCCATCTTGTGATCTCAACAGCTCTGGGCACTATCGTGAATCTGGAGGAATAGGGTGGGCTCTGTTCAAGGGCTGGGTTCCTCACAGGTGCCCCCCGTCCACCAGCAGGCATCTCTGCAGAGGTTCAGATTTGTGAGGCAAAGAGTCTAGGCCAGCGATTCTCAACCAATGGATCACAACCCCTCAGGGGTCACCTAAGGCCATCAGAAAACACAGAGATTACATTAAGATTCATAACAGTAGCAAAATTGCAGCTATGAACTGGCAATGAAAATAATTTTATGGTTTGGGGGTCACCACAACATGAGGAACTGTGGTAAAGGGCCGCAGCATTAGAAAGGTTGAGAACCACCGATCTAGGTAGTAGAGAGTCACTGGTTTCACCGATTGTACTTGGCAAGTTTGACGGTTCATTAATGATTTCAGGGTCCATTTCCTGCTGGTATTGGTAAATTGGCTGAGGTCAAACAATTCTTGAAGTTTAAGATTTCTGGTTTGTGGGGGTATGTGGTTTGGATTGGGAAGCCTACTTCAGCTTAGATAGACATGTACAACTTTTTGACATCATAACTTGATGTCATCTACAAAGCTCATGTCAAGAAACTCACAATTTAATTACAAAAATGGAATAAATAAAAACAAGCAACCAAACAAAACCCATCCTAATTTTTCATTCAGTTTGTGGCTTTTATGCCAGCTTGCATTTGTGGCTCTCTTTGGCTGACTTTTAGTAGCCAAGTGTCCAAACCTTAACTCAGAAGTGATCAAGAGAAAGCCAGCTCCTGGGCTCGTGTGCACTCTTGTGTGTGCATATGTGCATTTGTGTGCACATGCATGCATGTGAGTGTGTATGCATGCGTGCATGAGTGTGTATGCATGTGTATATGTGAGCATGTGAATGTGTGTATATGAGTGTGTGCATGTGTGTGTGTGTATTGTGTGTGTGTGTGTGTGTGTGTGTGTGTGCACATATGAATGAGGAGAATGGCTAACCTGAAAACAGAAACTTGGATTCACTTAAAGTGACTGGTTGTGTTTGGTTATATTGGATGGGAAAACTTACCTGTTGTATTAGCAAATTGAGGAATCCACAAAATCCTTGAGACCAATTTTTGGAAATATTCTAGGGAGCTATATACATGATGCAACCCCCCCAAACAACTAAAATACCCCTTAGTAGGAATATGTATACCATAAGCACCATAATTATGTTATATATTAAAAATAATTGCTAATGATAATATGTGCTAATGTATTTTTCAGTAGTTGTTGGAGAAAGCATAATTTAGTAAGTAAAAAAAAATAGAGGGCAGAGATATTTTAGTGTAAATTCATTTATGTAAGTTTTTTAAAAGGCTTTTGCACATGGCTGGGTTGTAGCTTGGGTGGTATAATGGTTGCCCAGAAGAACAAAGCCTCAGATTCCATAGCCAACGCTTCCTAAACTGTGTGTGGTGGCATATGTCTGTCAACCCAGGATTCAGGAAGTGGAGGCAAAGAGAGCAAAATTCATGGTTATCCTTGGCTCAATAGTGAGTTCAAGGCCATTCCAGGCTACATGAGACCCTGTCTCAAATAAAACCAATACCAAAACCCCAAAAAGCTTTTGCATATATCTCCCAAAGGGTCAGGATGCCTGGGAATCTGTTAGTGGGGTTACTTACAATCTGCACCCCCAGCCCCAGTTTCCTCATCCACGCAGTGAATCCCATAGCCTGTGTCCTTCATGTGATGATGCTCCTGTAGGTCCTCCTGAGGGCATGGCCTTGGTTGGGTCACAGGGAAGGCAGGAAGGGGAGTTGCCCCTGGGTGTGAGGGAAGGTGGAGGGCCTCAAGGGTGGCCCATGTCTGATCTGTTGACTCCACTTGTAAGACGGGAGGAGCATGGTCTCGCACTTCTGAGCCTCAGCCTTCTTCACATGTTTGCAGCTGTGGAGACCTCAGCACAGGCCCTGATTAAAGCTCCTGAAGTTACACTGGAGGACTCTGAGAGCTGACTGGGGGTGGGCAGGAGCCTTCCAGTGGCCGAAGTGCCCTTTCTAGACTTCTCAGGTTCCCTAGCTTGTGCTCCTGCTGCCTAAGTCCAGAGGTCTTTCCAGGGAGGCAGCAGGAGAGGCCCACGTCCCTGGAGTGCCCATCTTTCCAGGCTCTGCACACTCTATTGACTGCCAAATTGCCATCCAGGAGTGAGGCCTAGACACCCCAAATCAATTTGCTAAAAGCCAATTTCCCAAATGATCAATTCGTTGAATGACTAATTTGCCATGGTTTGAGGGTTCGTTTTTTTTTACACTGTAGTTTCCCAGAGACTTTACACAGAAGTTCTGGTGGCGGGATTCTGCGTGAATGTCATTCCACATTCCATAGTTCACATTTCAAGGCCAAGTGTGCCCCACTCCCAGGCTGCCTGATTATACCTCTGCTCTGTCTGTGAGGAGAGTTCTCTCCAAATGCACTTTCCGTCTTCTATGTTTTGTGACAGATTTGACTCCATGTTGGTATTTGGATGTCAGCAATGATTGTAGATTCTTATTATTATGGGTGAAGGCATGGGCCTAACTAGTGACGGGTCAAGACTGTGCATGGGGTCAACAGAAGCAATGAAAATGGTACATATTGAATAGCTGGATGTGATCTAGGCCAAACACATGTGTCTATATCCACATATGTATTTAAATATACAATTGTTTGAGATAGGTATGTGTATGTCTGTTGTGTATGTGTATATGTATGTATATGGTGGTTTGAATGAGAATGGCCCCTATGGGCTCATATATTTGAATGTTTGGTCCATAGTTGGTGGAACTATTTGGGAAGGATTAGGAGGTTTGGCCTTGTTGGAGGAGGTGTGTCACTGGGGTTGGGCTTTGAGGTTTCAAAAACCCATTCCATTCCCAGTTAGTTCTCTCTCTCTCCCTGCCTCCTGCTTGTGGATCAGATGTTAGCTCTTAGCTATTACTCCAGGCTCACGCCTGCCTGCCTGCTGCCCTGTTCCCCGCCATGATGGTCATGGGCTTCTGGAACCATGAACCTCCAAATTAAATGCTTTCTTTTGTAAGTTGCCTTGAGCATAGTGTTTTGTCACATAAATAGAAAAGTAACTAAGGTAATATGTATATGATCACATATGTGTGTATATGTATGCATATACTTTTTTGAGATAAAGTGTAATGTACCTCAGGCAGGCCTCAAACTTGATATGTAGCTAAGATGGCCTTGAACTTCTGATCCTCAAACCTTTACCTCCTGAACTCTGGGATTACAGGTGTGTATTACCATGCCTAGCTATTTTTATGTGGTGTTTTGGGGGGATAGGTTCTATCCCAGGGCTTTGTGCATGCTAGGGAAACACTCTACCAATTGAACTACATACCCAGTCCTTCAAAATCATATTCTTATTTTTTACCATTTAAACTTGCATTGTAATGGACAGTAAAATACTGAACATTTTTAATTGAGGCATCTGTGTTCCTGGAATACAATACCCAGGAGGAAAAGTTTTTTTGGCTCATGGTCTCATAGGTTTCCTTGTGCAGTTTGTAGGTCAGGTTGCACTGAGCCTGTGCTGACGTAGGATGTCATGTGGAGATCATGTGTCAGAGCTTTCTAGTTCCCTCACACTATCCAGGAAGCAATGAGGGAAAAGGAGGAGATGGAGTTCCTGTGAGCCTCTTGGAAGCTACTTATTCTATGACTAATTCCCTTTCACTAGGCTCCAGTAGAGTGATAGACTGGGGAGCACGCCTTTACCACAGTGACTTTTGGGGGCATTTATATGAAGTGCAGCAAGAGTAAGCCTTTTATTCAATTGCCTACTAAATTTTACACTCGGGGGTTAAGCAGAGCCACTTGTAATGACTAGAAGTCAGCAGCTTGGTTTTTGCATTATGGGAAAAGATCAATTATTCTAGCCATTGATTTTCCTGTGTCTATTGTTTATCGCTCTCTCTACACCTTCATCTATGGCAGGTAATTCGGAAAAGCAGCCGCATCCCACATGGTTTTGTGAGGACAAGTTTGTCACAAGCTTTTCCTTCTTAGTTATTCTCAACCATGCTTGTAGCTCTCCACACTCTTGTCTCTTTTGAAGGCTACTTCACCATCTTCCTTGTCTTTTCATGGGGTCACCGTGGGGCCTTGCACAGAATACTATGCAGGTGAGCTCTGGGCAAGTTAGTTTGTGTGTGTATGTAGCCGGAAGGCTAGCCAGATGTCTTCCTCTATTGCTCCCCACCTTATTTTTTGAGGCAGGGTCTCTCACTGAACCTGGAACTCACTGACTGAGCTAGGCAGGCTGGTCAGTGAGCCCCAGGAATCCTCCTGTCTGCCCCCATGCTGAGATTACAGGCATGTGCTTCTGCCCTGTATTTTATTTTATTTTATTTTATTTTATTTTATTTTATGTGGGTTCTGAGGATTGAACTCAGGCTCCCACTTGTATGGCAAGCACTTGACTGACTGATCCATCTTACCAGTCTCAATGTTAGTTAATTTTGCTGCGTCTCAGTGTCTTCCTCCGCAGAGCATGGCTAAATACACTTACCCAATGTGTCTTCTGTGTGTGTGAAAGGAGAAGCCAAGAGGGAGAACGTCACAGTTCCTCACGGAATGCTAGAAACAGAGGGTAAACTCTGTCTTGAATTGCAGGCAAGAACATGTCTCAGTGTGCGTCATTCTTCACAAGAGAGAAGAGGGGGCATAGGCCATGTTCTAGGGCAGAGACACCCCTTGCTGAAGTGAGACTCCCCTCATGGTCTCCACCTGCTGGCTTTTCCTGGCGGGAAGCCCTGCTTCTCCTCCAGCCTCACTCCAGACTCCTCTACCTGTAGGACTCTAAGTTCTAAATGCATTATTTCCAGACTTCTACAATGTCCTACACTACCTCCTTTCTCCTTTCTGTTCCTACTTTTCTGTCTCCTTGCTACAGTCCATTCCCAGGTCTCCATTAAAATATCATTTTGCCCCCTGTAAGCTTCCACGTCTTTCCCACAGGCAGTGCCCCCGATGAATGCTCTGTCATAGCATCTTGACCGACTCTGTAGACAGAATTCTATTTTTTAAACTTCGGTTTCTGTTTGTCTATTTTGCTCACGTGTGCATAGGCATGCTCGTACCATAGTGTGCATGTGGAGGCCAGAAGAGAGCGTGTGGAGTCAGTTCTGACCTTCCACCATCCTGGGGATCAAACTCAGGGTGTCTGGCTTCAGGCAAGGTGCCCTTACTTTCTGGGCCATCTTGTCAGCTCCTCAAAAGTCAACTATAACAATAATTAACTGTGCTTGGTCACAGTCTGTCCCTTTCCTGTTGTGTGACTATCCCAACATGGTGGCCATGGTTGTCCTGTTTGCTATGGCATGCCAGCATTTAGTGTTATGCCCAACACGTAGTGGGTTCTCACTACCCTCCTGTGAGTGAGCAAACTGAATGGTTGGTAGTGGCTGAGGGTCCGCTTTGGTGCCACAGTGGTTTCTCTCCTTGGCTCATTGATCCATCTCTCAGTTCAGGTCTCTGCCTCCGCTCTACGGGCTGCACTCAGTCAGTCTGTACACACACTGTGAGGTTCGCAGAGAGCAGCCTGAGGGCACAGGGTAGGGTCTGTAAATTCAGGAAGACAGCTCTGGGGCTGGGCGACTGACGGGGGGCACTAACAGCTGAGGAAGCTGGCCTGCTCCACCAGCAGTCCGATGAGGACCTTGGTCATCCCTCGGCACTCAGGGTTTTGGGTGGCTTAGGACTTGGCACCGTCAGTGAGCAAGCCCCTTCTCCAGAGATCTGTTCCTTTCCAAGTCTATCCCAGCTAACTCCTGCAGAGGAAGGATGGCAATGGCCAGCGTGCCCCAGGGTGGAACTTGGGCTGCACCCACTTGCCTAGGTAAATGGGTGAGGCATATCTGGCTGGCGTGGGCTTAAGCTTTGCTGCTTCAGCTTCTCACAGGACCCTGCCCCCTTTAGCCCTCGCCTGGCCTGAGCATCCGCAGGAGGCAGCTGGCCACACTGCCTTGCGTTGCAGGTGAGGGGAGGTGGTTTGGGTTCCTTTCTTCAAGACTTCTGCTGTTATAGAGAACCCAATGGACAGTGTATTGACTGTCTGTCTCTCCCTTAGAAGTGTTTTACAGAACCAGAGAACGCTGGGATAAGGGCAAGCTAGTTCAACGTGAACTTTGCAAGACAGGGAGTTGAGACCAGAGGTAAACATTGATGCCTGAACTCACCTGTCATGCTTCGCAACACTTGTCTTCAGTTCGGAACGTTGAATGCCAAGGTCTTAAGCCATATCCATTTGTCCATGTGGGAATGAATCTGTGACAAACAGCTGACAGCTGGACCCCAAGGGAGTAGGAAGGAGGACAGAAGCCCGAGGCAGGAAAGCCTGAGAGGGCTGGGAGCTATTTCTCTGCTACTACACTGGCTGTGGCCTCTGATGAGCTGTCTGCTCCTCAGGGTCTCCTGTGGAATCACAGCTCTGCTCTTGGATGCTGTTGGCTGGGAGAACTGTCAGGGCCTCCATCACAAGATAGAGGTGGGTATGTCTATGAGAGGATATTTCATGTGGTCCTTAAATTCACAGGTCACAGTCCTCAGCTCCACTGCAATTGAATTTGGAGATGGGGATGCTAAAGAAATAATTAAAATGAAATGAGGTCATCATGATGGGGCCTGATCTGATGGGATTGGGCTTCTTATAATAGAGACACCAGAAAACCAATCAACCAATTTCTGCTCTCTATCAACTAATCTATTCTCTCTCTCTCTCTCTCTCTCTCTCTCTCTCTCTCTCTCTCTAAGAATTCTTTATTTTTGTGTGTGTGCAGGTATGATTGTATGCATGTGTGCATACAATCATACCTGCACACACAAGGGCCAGAGTCTAGTCTGCAGTGTAGTTCCTCAGGTGTATGTTTATGTATCTCAGATACAAGTTCCATATATCTTGTATTTTTGAGACAAAGTCTTTCATTGGCCTGGAACTCACTCATGCAGTAGGCTGGCTATATATATATATGGTGTGTGTGTATTCTGGGGATTGAACATCCTTCACAGCCCAGTCCTCTCCATGTGTCCTTGCACAGAGGAACCTGAAGGTATAGAAGGAAGGCAACCCTCTACAAGCCATCAACAGAATATTTTGGAACTTTGTGCTTGGACTTCCAGCCTCTAGGACTGTGAAGAAATCACCTTCTTTTGCTTAAACCACCCAGCCTATAGTATTTTGTCATGGCTGCTTGCACTAACTAAAGCAGAACGCCCAGTATATGAAGCCACTTTGTAATTTTAAGGGTGTGTGCTGGCTTACGTCAGCTTGACACAAGCTAGAGTCATTTGGGAAGAAGGCACTCCAAGTGAGAAAATCCCACCATCAGATTGACCTGTGGGCAAGCCAGTGGGGGCATTTTCTTGATTGATGATTGATGTGGGAGGGCCCAGGCCACTGTGGGTGATGCCACCCTGGGCAGGTGGTCCTGGGTGCTACAAGAAAGTGGGCTGAACAGGGCAGGAAAAATAGGCCAGTAAAGCAGACCCCTCCATGGCCTCCGCCTCAGTTCCTGCCTCCAGATTCCTGCCTTGAGTTCCTGCCGATGACTTCCATTGGTGATGGAGTGTGACCTAAGCTTTGTAAGCTTAATGAACCCTTTCTTTCCCAGTTTGCTTTGGGTCATGGTGTTTTTATCACAGCAGTAGACGCCCTGACTAAGGTAGGTGTTTGTCTTGGGGACTGGATTGGAGCAGGAGGCTCTTCACAAGGCCGAAGAGGTCTTTCTTAGGCACCCCCTGGAACCCCAGCTTCTGCTGAGCTCTCCTTGAAGGCCACCTGTGCCCAGCCTCCCTAGGGTAGTCTGGCTGGGGGTGGACTCATCTTATCTCTGCCCTAAATGGCTGACACCATTTCTAGATTCCTGATTAAAAGACCACAGAGAAGAAATACACTAAGCAGAAATATTCCATGAGATAGAAAAGCCTGGTGTTTCCTCTAATGCTTGATGGGTAGCTACTGACTGTCCCTAGCACCTTGGAGTCCTGTGTGGTCCTCTTCTTCTGCATCCTGGAAATCCTGACTTTGTTAGGCTAACCTATGGCCTTTGACAGGAGAGCACTGCCCTAGCCTGGCACTGCTGAGACAGCCACTCTATCCCAGGTCACTGTACCAGTCTTCTTGCCTACTGTGTCACTCAGCAATTTACCCAATACACCTGAGCAGACATGACCCTCTGGCCCAGCCCAAACATTTCCATTGAACTTCTCTGGCTCCCTTCTCCTCTCTGATGAGTATGGTGGACCATCATGTACCCTCCTGTTCAACAGCCCTCCTTTCTTTCCCTCATTTCCTTCATTCTGAATGACAAGTGAGACTCTCAGTGCATAGGCAGTAGGGATAGGATGGTAGTAAAGTGCCGGAGCTGGGTTAGACAGGGTGTCCCTCTTGGAGAAGGAGGCATTCCCAGGCTTGGCTCTAAGGAAGGCGCAGGGCTTTGGGCAAAGCCTGAGAGAACAGGATAAACTATGGAGTTGAGGATGGGTGTGGGAACTCAGATGAAGCCCTGCACAGGCTGTTGGATGGGGTGGATATGTGCCCATGAAACTGGTTGAGAGACCAAAGCCCAGGCACCCCCTCCCCTAAAAATCTAGTGGTCTCTCAGGCTGTGGTTGTCTCCGCTAAATAAAGCAGTCACTGTGATTTTGAAACCACGACGGGCTTGTTCCTCTGTGATGGCAACTAATTATGGACTGTAATTGTCTAAACACAGGGAAGTGTTTTGACCTGAATAGTAATAATGAGACCAGCCCTCTCTGCTGCCTTCCCACAGCCAGCCACCAGCCACGGACACGTCTCCACATACCCTGTCCTGTCCCACAGGCTTGGCGCGGACTGAGGTGAAGCTGAGGGCAGCGTCCACTTGAGAACAGACTGGTCTTGTCTGTGTGGTGATGGGCAGAACTACAGAGAAACTTGGGTCAAAGCTGCATCTGTGAGCCAGAGTCATCTGTCTGTCTGTCTGTCATCCCCCTCCCCTGCCTTCCGCCAGGGTGGTCGTGGGAAACACACCTGCCCATGGTGGACAATGAAGGCAGGACAGCTGTTCTTCCCATGGGTGAGCAGCTCAGCTAAGGGAACTCATTTTACAGGCAGAAAGATGGAATCCTACAGAGTCACAGGTGGACACAGCTTTAGAACATGTCACCAGCATCCGCTCATCCCTCTGCACATGGTGGGGCATCCCACTCCTGTATTTGTGACACCAGAATGATTAGCCCTTTACTGACGCAGCAACGCTGAGGGTTGGGGATGAGCCAATAACTCTGAGCAGGGCGATGTCTGAGTCCTGGATCGTGCCTCAGAAGTGGCCATTCTCTCCATCCTCTGCCACCTTTTAGTCTCATGTGGTTCTACGGAAAGCCCAGAGATGCCTTTAGAACTGTTCCTTGCTGTCGCCTCTGCCCCTGTAGGGAGAGCTGTTGGTCCAGGAGTGGAATGAACCGTGATCCCTAGCAGGCCAGGACTGGTGCCTGGTTGTTGCATCTCACCCTGCAGATGTGACTTCTGACCTCGCCAGAAGGCTTGCTCTCTGGGCCTGACCCCTTGTTCCCTTACAGTTTTTGAATGGTGGCCGTTTCCTGCCTGTCTTGTCCACCAGCCGTCAGAGAATGGGGCTGTGGAAAAGCTGGTCTGGCCTTCCTGTGCCCCAGCCTCACCTGGCAGAGGTTCTTATACATATTTCATGGGCTCTGAGTACACAGTGCTCACTTTACAGCCAGAGGGTTGATGGGTCTTCCTGAAGTCAGGTTGTGAAGACAGGTTTCCACCTCCTCTGAACCTCTTCTGTTGCATTGAGTTGGTGCTGGGTTTGTCTTCTCCCCCTTCACTGAGATAGAGTCCGCAGGTCCTTTGGCCTTCAGTGATGCTCCAGGCCCAACTTGATATGCCGCCTTGACCTAGTTAAATCCCCCTGGGATTGCCCTCACACATCATCTGGGGCAGAGACCATACATTTTTTCCTATCACCACAATTCTCTCCTTCCTTCCTCCCTCCTTCTTCCACTCCTTCCATCCTCCCCTCCCCTCCCCATTCCGTCCTTTCCCCCCACTTCTAGTTTTTAGGAACACAATCTGATTTAACAGGGCTGTCACAGGTAGAGTTGAAAACCATCTCAGCAGCTAGGAACCTGCTGATGCGCCTTCTAGGACATTGGGAAGGAGTCTTTGCTTTTCCTGTTTGCATTTTAGTTATTTACTTTTTCTACAAATTATTTGTCTTGTTCAAGCCCAGCCATGATGGTTGGTGCTCTAGGACCTACTTTGAGGTCCTGTGTTAAGGATGTCACAGCAGAAGTGTAGCGAAATCTGGGCCTCTGGGGGCCTTAGTGGCTCTTCGTCTAGCTCTGGGTTGCCTACTTCCAGACTCGGTTTCTGTAAGAGTTCACACCTTAAGTGTTAGTACTGACCAAAGCCCAGATAGTTGGTAGGACATTCTGTACCTCTTAGCTTACTGTGTTGTGATTATGTGCAGGGCTGTTCGGTACCTGCTTATCGGGCCTTGTGGGGTCATCTAAGGAAAGAGCCTGTGATGGTAGCTTTGTAATGACTGCGAGCACTTTAGTGGCCAGGGTGCTGGAAACTACTTTCCATTCCCAGGGACAGAGCTCCTTCACATTATCATCTAAAAATAGAATTTTAATTTTTTTTCCAGTCTGCAAGTCTGATTGAAGCCCCACCTGTAATCTCCCTACCCAGAGCTACACCTTAGAAGATGCTGGAAAGAGCACACAGGAGGTCCAGGCTTTGCTTCCCTGTTCCGGTCCTCCTTCCACCCGCTGAGCACTGGCTCCTGTATTTATTTCTTCCCCCAGGGTTGCCGAGAGTCTGCTTGCTGCATCTTCTCTTTTATATGACCTGGAAAAGGCCAGCGTGCTGTGGGAGACCTCTGATACCAGGGGAGGCAATGGGAAGTGCCCAGTCTTTGGCATGATGGGTAGTGGCTGCATATCTTGCCTTGCTCCTTGGTGAGCCTTGTGGGCACTCGTGAGGTATCACCCTGCGGCCCTATACGTGGCAGCTTCCAAAGAGAGGCTGGAGAGAGTGTGTAAGAGCAAATGAGTAACCCTCTGAGTGTATGTGTAGGTGTAGGTGGGCTCCCAGCACCTTCTTTTCTTTTCCTTCCTTTACACATTTAAAAAAGATTCATTTTGATTTTATTTATACGTGTACGGGCACATATGTGTTTACACGTGTGTGTGCAGAGGCCAGAAAGGAGTGTGGGATTCCAAGGGGGTAGAGTTGCAGGTGGTTGTGAGTCATCTGATGTGGCCTGGGAGCCAAACTTGGAGAGTCTCCAAAAGCAATATGTGGTCTTAAAGACTGAGCCATCTCTGCAGTGCCCACAGCTTTATTTTCCTAATGTGTCTATGCTAGAGCTGGGTTCCAGTTTAGTGAATGTTTGTGGAATGACTAATTATTGACTGATAGGCTAACAGCCTTCACTGAAGTAGGCTGAGCAAACAAACTGCTAAGTGGAACATGGTGTCTAGGTTACACAGTGCACTTACCGGTGTCCATGCATGGCTACTACTCCCTGTGACACCACAGTGAAGACAGCTTACATATGGAAGAGAATAAACAGGTGAGGAAGGCCCCAAATGAGACCTCTGTCCCAGCAGAGTGTAAGACTCCCGGCATTGCTAAGTACAATCTAGAAATAGGAGAAGTGTCCCTAGGAGTGTTGGTTCAAAAATCATTTGATTTCAAAAAACAGAATTGGTATAAACTTGGCTCAGTTTTTAGACCCTTCCTAGACAGGGTCTCACGTACCCTCAAACTTACTGTGTAGCTGAAAATGACCTTGGACTCCTGATCCTCCTGCCTCCACTTCCTGATTCCTGGGATTACAGGTGCATATCATCATGCCAGGTTTATGTGGTGCTGAGATGGAACCCAAGACTTCAAGCACACTAGGAGGTACTATGCCAACTGCGCTACACCCCCAGCCCCTCCCTGAACTTAGCTTGGGTTGATAGTGAATTCGTTAGTCAGTGGGATGACTCAGAGGTGGGAAACAGACACTTGGCCTGTCCCCTGCCTCTTCTCTTTTATTGAAGCTAATTTCAGTAAGTTTGGTCTTTTTCTCTGCAGACTGGCTCTCTTTGTTCCACCTTTCCTAGGTTCAAAAATGATCAGTTCAATCTAGACATGACCTCTCAGAACAATGCATCCCAATTCCTAGAAAAAGAATCTGATTGGCCCATGGCTAACCAATGGGGTGCCTTTTCTCAGTGAAGGTCTTGATCTGTGTCAATCAACTTTCTGCTCTGTAATAATGCCACAGGCAATCAGTTATGAAGAAGGAAAGTTTAATTTCAGCCCTTAGCTCTGGAGGCTTTCGTTCTGCTTCTGCTTGTCCTGTAGCTTTGGGGCGGTGCCGAGGCAGAATGTCACAGCAGACAGGGCAGAATACATCAGAGCCATCCACTGCAAAGCCAGGGTTCTGGGAAGGGAAAGAGGAAGAGGGCAGGCTTCCACGATTCCCTTCCAGAGCATGCATCCAAATGATGTCCAGACCTCCAGGTAGGCTGCATTTCCTGAAGGTTCCACGATTCCTTCATATAGAATCCTGGGGAGCAAACCCTTTACCACATGGGCTTTAGGGGAACACTTAAGATTGAGCTGAAGCAACACCTCTGTTCCAACAACTGAGGCTAAGAATGGTTCATGGCCACAGGGAACGCGCAGAAGAGCGGGCATTCCTCAGAGGAGAGGTCACTGACAAGCTGGGCGTGTTTGCTACAGTGTCTGTTGGTGGGAGAACCAAGATGGCTTTGTTGTTGGAAGAAACAGCCACACACAGAAGATGCCCTCTCTGTATTTTTCTTTTCTTTTCTTTTTTTTTTTTTAACAACAAAGAACTTCCCAAGCTTGGAGTTCAGGCTGTCACAAGGGCTGACATAATAGCTGATTTCTGAGGCATTTCCCCCTCATTTGCCAAGTCTTTAGAGAGAGCAGTTAGCAAAAAATGTTAATGGCCAATTTTAGCAAATGACCATTTTGGTGCTCCCAGGCCACTGGGGCAGGCCGGAGCTAATTTCTAGAATGTCCCCTCGATGATGCTGGCAACCTCTTTAATACTGACCTAGAGACATGCTGTGGGCCCTGATCCAAAAGTGCAGCTAAGCCTGAATTTGCTTTACGTGTGGGCAATGAAAAGCCACCCTACTTGCCTCATGTGCATACCTCGTCCTGTGGCCTGTCTGGTCTCAGTGAAGATGGCTGGTTATGGCGTGGGAAGTTGGATTCAACCTTATGAGAGGTGGCCATCTTCAAGATGCTTATCACATCCCATTTGAACCTTGATTACATGCTGGCTTCATGAGCTTCTAGGCTCTCACTTGGTACTGGAAGTTATGTATCACTGAATATGTCCCCCCCCATTTTTCCTGAGACAGGGTCTCATGTGTCCCACCTTGAACTCACTAAGTAGTCAAGGAGGACCTCGAACTCCTGATCTTCCTGTCCAAGACTCTAGAGTGCCAGGATCGCAGGTGGCCTCCACCATATCATCTTTACGTGGTGTTGGGCAAACATTCTACCAGCTGAGCTACATTTCCGGCTGAGGTGCAGCCTTCTTTTATATCATCCAGGGCACTGCCACAGGCTGGCCTCTCAGAACACCCCTACCGTCTATCCCTGCATCCAAATGTGAAAGGAGGTCACTGTGGCCCCTCTCCGGGAATGACCATGGAGGATATTCAATGGTGGCATAGTCCACGTTAGAGCTGCCGAAAGCATTCTTTCCGGAGGGGGGAATTATTCTCAGATAAGAACTCACAGAGGCAGCAAAAGCCCACAGAGGCCCACAGTGAGGGAGTTTGCTAAATCTTCATCATTAAAACATGGCGGCTGCATGGGCTTGTCCACAGGCTCCTCCCACTAAGCCACAGAGATTGACATCTAGTCAGCCTTCACCTGTCATGCTTGGCTGATTCTCTGATTAGTCACTTGGGGCCCTTGAGTACTGGTCCCCACAGGCCTTTCCCATAGATGCCAACTGCAGGGTTTGGCCAGTAGCCCGAGTCTTCCTTCCCTTCATTTTTCACCGGCCCCACCCCAAAGGGCAGCCTCCTCTAGTAACTTCTCCAGTTGCTGTGACTGCCCTGGAGTGTTGACTGAGCCAGAGAGCATGCTCCCTCTCTCCCTTCCTGTGTTTGCTCAGTAGAGGAACCAGCCTTAGGTTCCTCTGTCTTTACAGGAGCGTCTCACGGAGGAGATGAGGGGGGGTTGGGGCCCAAGGGCGGGGGAGGCATGGCAGCTTTCTGCTCCGCTGTTGGTTATCACAGGCTCTGCTAATGCTGCTCAAACAATATCGAGAAGAACCCAGCTCAATAGCACCAGTGTTAGGCCGCAGAGTCAATATTGGCTGAGCAAACAATAGAGAAGAAGGAGCTGCTATTTGCGTAGCTAGGAGTGCTTGTGTGCTGTGGCTGCCTTGTCAGGGGCCCTTGGAAATGAAGGAAGTAGGTGGGGTTTGGAGGTGGAGGGCCCAGGAGAGAAGGGCTCATGGGAACCTCTACCTAGGGGATGTCAACAGTGGACTTCAGGATTCCTTGCTAATGTACACCCTAGCAACCTGGCCTCACCCCTCTGCATTTTCTACCCAAAATGTTACACATGTTGCCAGATGTCTACTGGGGAAGTGGGGAGGGAAAAATCCCACCCCCACACCCCCCCGGCTGAAACCCAGCTGGCAGGTCGCTGGGTCAGGCTGAGTCCAGGGTCAGGGTGAGGAGAAGGCCTCTTTCCTCTTCTCTTGGGCCACCAGCTTCCACCCTTCTCCTCTGTACCCACACTGGCAGCACTTCTTAGAGGTAAGAAGAAAATGCAATGTGTGGATGCTTCTTCAGTCCAAAGGTCATTCAGCAGATGGCTGGCTGTGGTCACCTTCAGACCCGATTTGGATTTTGAAGTCATTCCCATTATCCACCCAGAAGTGAGGGGGCTGGACCTCAGTTAATGTCCTGTGTTGGTTTCTAGTGGACGTTCTGACTTGTTCGGCTCTGGAGGGTGACCTTTTCAGTCAGATGAACCTATTTACAACAGTCTGTCCTTAGCTTTGATTCTTCCTCTTTGCCACCAAGGATGGGCCTGGGTGATTTTGAACCCTGCAAGTGGCCAAGCGGGGTTTGTGGAAGGGCGTGTGCAGGTTGGTAGGGAACGCGCTGCTGGGTCTGGGTCCTCCATGGACCTCTGCAGAGTCCACCAGGCTCCCCTTGTTCTTGTGGGGTGCATAGGGGGCACCGAGGATTTGTAGACTGCAGAAGTCACATGACTTAGACTTCCAGTGCTAGAGCCACCATTGCCGGGTGCCAGACTTGAGCTGGGACAGGAAGGCGTCCTGACCCTGTACTTCATAGCTATAGCCACGTCCTAATGGCCTAGCCCTGGAGTTCGCTCTTGCCATTCACAGACAGGGGTGGGTTAGAAATTCAGAGAATGGGCACCTATATAAGCTTTAGATACCGCCCCTCCTCTGTTGAAGCACAGCTGAGCCTGTCCCGGGGCAGTTTTGAGATTGGGTGTGTGTACCTGACCACTGGTTTTGCCTCTAAACCATGGTGTTTTGGCAAGAGGGAGGAGAAGGTCTTTTGTGCTAACATACGGTGAAGAATGGAGATGTGTTTGTGTGTCAGGAAGGAAAGGGGATGTTGGAACAGGGCCAGGCAGCACCCATGTTTAGGCAGCTGCAGACAGGCAGTACACTCTGCTGCTTCCACAAAATCAGAGCACACGCCTTATACCACCCATCTCCCCCCACCCCCATCCTTCCCCTCACCTCTGGTCCATGGCCCTGGTGGAACGAGGACAACAAGCAGGTGGCTGCCTCCATGGTTTCTCAGAGCCACTGGCCTACTTCCTCAGCCCCAAACCATCCCTCAGATCTGCTCCCAATTTCTTTATGGACTTGGATGGGGGGCTGATTGGTCTGAGATAGAAATATTCCCTAGCTGGACACCCCATTTGAGAGGCCATGTGTAGAAATGGGGACTGTCCTCTCAAGAGGCTGACTGTATGAGAAAGGACGTGTGGAAAGTCTCAGGACATAGCCCAGCTCGGTCAGAGCCTCTCACTCCAGGTTCTCTGCTGGCGTCTTTTCCTTTCTGTTAGAAAGTGGGTGACAGGGTTTATGGTGTCACAGAGCAGCCATAGGGGCATAACGGCGACAGAAGGGGCAGCCATGGGCTCTGCACACAGGCGTCAGGCAGCCAACCTCATTTCCCTGGCATTCTTGACCACATGTCATGTGGCGAAGGAGGGAGAGGAGCTGCTCCAGTTGAAAGCCGTTTGGCTTTCAAGCTAGGTTACTGAGTTCAAATTCACGTTCCACCGCTTAGGGGCCACCTTCATGGGTAATAGAAACTTTATCTATCCCTCCTGGCAATGGGGGGCTATGAGGGTGGGAGCAGACAGCACAGTGTGGTCATAGATATACAGTCTCGTTGCTTGAAGGTGAGTCCTCAGCACCCTGCACCTTCCCTCGGCTCCTTCCCAGCCTCCCATCCAGCCCAGGTTCAGATGGTCTCCATAGGACCACACCTCTCAGGCCCCAGCGGTCTCTCCTTTTTTGGGGAAGGGTGATAGGATGTCAGTAATGGGCACCCGATGTCCAGGCTTTAAATGCCAACTCGGCAACCTGAGCTGTGTGCCGTCAGACCAGCTTCTGAGCCCCTGAACTTGCTTTATCCATGCAACAGACCCTGTGATGTTTACTTTAAGGGTCACATGAAGTAGAAAGTGCGGGCACAGTTACAGAGCCCGCTTCCTCACACTTTAAAAGCACAGACTGCTGCCTCCCACAGCAGTCTGACAAGCTTCCCTGGGAATCTCTGTCGTAGATAAGCAAGCAGGTGAATGGGGTAAAGATGGCTGCTGGGAAATGCCCCATGATTCTGCCCTCGGGGCCTTCCCAGACAGCGTAGGCAGGGGACAGCAGTGTCTTCCATCCCTCCTAAAGTCCCCCCCCGAGGTCATTTTGTACTAGCAGTGTCCTCCATTCCTTTCTCCTTGGTCTCTCATGGGGCCTGACTCTGTGCTAAGGCTGTGTGCATGCCCCTTTGTACCAGGTGGTCAGAACTACATCAGAACATGCCAGTCTGTGGCCAGAACACATCCTCCAACACCTCCAAAGAGGCCTGTGAAATGAATACTCAATGGAGCAGGTCCTTTGCCACTGGGCATGAGGACCACGTGAGTGCCTCTGGCTAAGAGCTCCACAGTATAAAGGGTTAGAGAGATGGCTCAGCAGTTGAGGGTAGATAGTTCTCTTCCAAAGGATTCGAGTTCAGTTCCCAGCACCTACATTGGGGGACTCACAACTGCCTGTAATTCCAGTTCCAGAGAATCTAATGCCCTTTTCTGACCTCTGACACACAAGCGCGTGTGTGGGCGCGCACGCAAACACACACACACACAACCTTAAAAATAATCACAGTGTAAGGGCCAGGCAGGGTATGGATAACATGTCTCTCTGCCCCAAGAGGCTGAATTGTTGTGGTTTTTCCAGCATCAGAGTCCCCATGGCATCTTGCAAAGGACTGGCTGGAGCATACACTTTGAGTGCATGGGATGGTCTACTGACTCTTTGGGAGTGGAGCACACACTTTGGCCTCTTTGCTCAGCTCCATCCTTTCTCATAAAGGTTGCTGCCTGATGACAGCCTGAGAGTCAGGCTGCTAGGTTACCTCATCACCTCTACTCCTGTGGATGTGAATGCTAACCTGGAGGCATCCTCCCTTTGACCTTGAGACCCAGTGTTCCTTCAAAGACTTGCCAGCATCGCAGGTGACTTTAGCGTCACTCATGCCTTTTTAGACATAGCAGTACTACCACCCTGCTACTCCTCCTTGGTTCTGTCTTAAATTCTGTGGCCTCCCAGAGCTGCCTGGTCACCAGCATCATGGCGGGATTTACATACAGATTCACTGAGAAAGTATGACTGCACTCCACACGTGAGTAGTGTTGATTCCCATGAGTACAGGCCGATGCAGATGCTGGCAGAGTGCAGCCATTGTGGCAGGACCCAGAACAAATGTCTGTCAAGAGATCTCCGGGAGTTGCCTCCCGGGTGCTCAGGCTGACTCAGCCTGGAACTGTGTACGGATGCCGACTGGGCAGCAGCTGCAGGGCTCACATCTGTCCATGGGTCTACTTGACCGGATTCTGCTCTTTCTCTTTCCAAAGAGTGCAGGAGTGCCAATTGGCAGGGTCTAGCCTGGGGCCTTAGGGAGAAAAGGGAATTGGGAGCTTCTGTTCCCAGAGAAGGCGCTGAGAAAGGATACTCCATGTGAGAGGGTCAGGAGGGATCCCGGCGCGGCTGCCACTGGCTATCTCCATTCCTACTGTGTCTTGCAACCTTGCCAACTCCTGTGAAACAGATTCTCAGGGAATACGTCTTTTCTCCCTAGCTACTCTCGAGTTGTCTGAGGTGCCTCAATTGTCAGTTGCCACTCAAGGCAAGTGTGACCTGACCCATAATGCTCTTCTTGTCCTTTGAAATCTCAGCTCCTGCTTAAGGATGAATCCAACACTCAGTGGTGGGCTGCCAATCTGTGGCTTTCAAGTTCTTTGTCCCAATGTCACACTGAACTCCTCTGTACATGATAAAAACTAGGCATGCTGAATGGGGGTGACAGTCGGGGTCTGGGAGTATCAGGTAGAAGGGAGGAAGGGAATTCCTTTTGACTCAGAAAATCCTGATTCCCATGGTGTCTTGTGTGTGGCGCTGACTTGTTTGGCAAGAAAGGGGCCTTGAGGTTTAGTATCAAGGAATGGAGGAATACGCAAACATGTGTTCCTCTAATGACAATTTCCTATGTCCTTGGGCAGCATTGACAAGTTGTGTCCAAGGCTGGGCAGAACCTTCTTTGGAGCTTCTTGAAGTTCATACTTTTGTTCTGTTTTTCTCCCCTCATTTTGCAGAGCTGGACTAGGTGTGTGTGTGTGTGTGTGTGTATTTGTGTGTCTGCTTGTGTTTGTGAAAGCATCAAAATGACAGAGATTCTGTGGCCTATATTCTACATAAACTGCAAATATTGTGAGTTCTGTTCACACTCTGGGCCAAGACAAATGTAATTTTGGATTATCAAGTCCACATGACAAATGAGTGCCTATTAATTTGTATTTATCTTGAGTGCATTAGTAGGAACTCACAATGGGAAAAAAAAGGTTGTCTTTCTGTTATTAGTAGAGAGAAGCTGATTCAGAGATGGCCCTTCACGGTAGCACACCACCATAAAATGTTGGAGCTGAAAGAAATTTATTTTCTTTCATTCAACATGTATGCATAAAGTACTTTCTAGTACCCGGGAATTCAGCACAGCATGCATGGAGTACCTTCTAGATCCTAGGTGCTCATCATATATGCACGGAGTACCTTCTAGATCCTAGGTGCTCATCATATATGCACGGAGTACCTTCTAGATCCTAGGTGCTCAAAAGCAAATGAGATTTTGTAGTGGTTGCCAGGGAGCTCAGAGCTCAGTAGGGGCAACAACGGGAATCTGATGGAAGAATGGAGGTTATGTGAGGTCAGGGCAAGCTGTCTCAGCTCCTTGAGGAGGAAAAGAGAGCTGTAGCTGCAGTTAAGTTTTGCTGTCTATGTAGGAGTTTGTTAGGATAAAAGGCTGGGGAAGGAAACAAGAGTGTGGGAGTGCTCAGCCCTGAGGAGGGTTTATAAACCTGGCCTTTGAAGCTCTAAAGTGGAAGGGGATGAAGGGAGAGAGGTGGGCTTGGCACAAACCTGCAGGCTGATCTGAGCATAGGTCAGACTTTGCTTAGCCATGGGGAGCCATCCTCTGGTGAGAATCTGGAAGCAGGTGGCTTAGTTCTTCAGGAGCCGGCACTGGAGAAAGCACCGCTGGGGGCTTGGGGTCCTCAGGACACAGGGAAAGCAGGCAGAGTTGACGGAAGGGAGGTAAGATGATAGTTTGCAGCAGTTTCCTTGTAGTTGCTGTGATAGTTGTTGATAGCTTAGCAGCTTGGAAACAATACACTCTTCACTTCTCCCCACCTCCGGAGCCTGGAGGTCCAAAACCAGTTACCCAGGGCTCAAGGCAGATGTGAGCTGTGCTGGTTCTGTCTAGCGATGCGAGGGGAAACTTTAGTCCCTAGCTTCAGGGACTACCTGCTTTCCCTGGCTTGCTCCTACCCTCCCCTCCTCCTTCAATCTGTATCCCTCCCATTCCCACATCCCTCATCCAGTTGCCTTCCGTCAAGGCCTGGCCCTTGCATCTCAAGTCCTTTGCTAACCGCAGCTGCAAACTAGCCTTGTTGTGCAATTTCCAATTTCCAGGCTCCAGGGATTAAGGGTGTGAACACATCTGGAAGGCCATTACTCAGCTGACATCCACAGAGGAAGCCCGCTCATTAGTCATACTTGGTTAGCTTTCTCTCATTCCTTGTCTCCCTCTGCCTGCTGCCTTTCAATCCTCAATTCCTCCAATCATGTCTCTCTATTATCCTTCATGCCTTCATACCTTGTCCCTCCCATGTTTTGCTTTCAGAGGAGCCCAAACCAAGACTTCATAGTTACTGGTTACTATGGAAGTGTAGGATGAGATGAGGGTCACTTTGAGGAGGAGCTGTGGGCCTTGGAAGAAGCTGGGGCACAGGGAAAGGTGTCTCCGGTTAACCCCAGGCAGCTTGCTTGTGGTTTTGTCCCTTTTTGCAGTATCCATTTCCCAGAGCTTTACCCCATATCGCTGGGGTTCTCGTGTCCCCCACGGAAGTTATTTTTGAGGACTCTGAATTCTTGTGGTCAGTTCAGTTAGATTCTACTGTTCATGGTTTGTTAATGAGTGCTTATGTCCCCCCTCCTTTCCTCAGTCCCTTCCCTAGATGACAATGTTCTTGCACTCAGTATGGGCCTTCAATGTCTCTGAGAAGGGAGTAGATGACGACTTCTTAAGCTTTACCGTGCGCAGTTCTGCTGTCCCATTTAATCTCCTCAGCACCATAGGGAGTGATTGTTGCCACTTCAGATGAGGACACTGGGATCAGGGAAGCTGAATGGCCTTCTAGGAGTAGGCTGGCACTTGGATGTTAGTTTGTCTTTTAACAGACACAGCACAGGGATTAGAAGATGGCCTGAAGACCCTGTCAGAAAAAAAAAAGTGGTGGTTCTTAGGACCCGGGATATGGCTCAGTGGGTAAAGCAATTACTGTGCCAAGGACCTGAGTTCAGGTCCTCAGTACTGAAAGGCAGACACATGAGGAGCTTGGAAGTTCACTGGCCAGCCACTCTAGCCATTTGGTCAGGTTCAAAGAGAGATCCTGTCTCAAAATGTAAGGTGAGAGTGACAGAGGACGATACCCGATGTTGAACTTTGGCCTCCATGTACATGACTGAGTGCACCAAGACACAGCACATACACTTCCCCCACATACACACACACCACTCATATCACACACACACATCTCTCTGTCTCTCTCTCTCTCTCTCACACACACACACACATACACACACCACACAAGCCACAAAACACACATACATCACACATACACCATACACATACACCACACACACACACGCCCCACACATACACCATACACACACACCACACACACACCATACCACCTATGTATACCACACAATACACCACACACACCTCCCACACATACACACACACCACTCATTTCACACACATACATCTCTCTTTCTCTCTCTCTCTCACACACACACACACATACATACACCACACAAGCCACAAAACACACATACATCACACATACACCATACACATACACCACACACACACGCCCCACACATACACCATACACACACACCATACCACCTATGTATACCACACAATACACCACACACACCTCCCACACATATACACCACACACACATACATCTCTCTGTCTCTCTCTCTCTCTCTCACACACACACACATACACACATACATCACACATACACCATACACACACACCACACACACCATACCACACATACACCACACACATACACCACCATATACACCATACACACACCACACACATATCACACCACACCACACATATGTACCACACACATACACTACACACACACACCACACACATATCACACCACACCACACATATGTACCACACACATACACTACACACACACACCACACACATATCACACCACACCACACATATGTACCACACACATACACTACACACACACACCACACACATATACCATGCACACTCCCCACACATACAACACACACCACACCACACATATACACCACACACACACAGATCACACATACACCACACACAGATACATCATACACACATACACCACACACACATACCACACACACATACTTGTAAAGATGGTGTCCATAAGCTGGGCGGTTGTGGCGCACGCCTTTAATTCCAGTGCTCGGGAGGCAGAGGCTGGCAGATCTCTGTGAGTTCAAGACCAGCCTGGTCTACAAGAGCTAGTTCCAGGACAGGCTCCAAAGCTACTGAGAAACCCTGTCTCGAAAAACCAAAAAAAAAAAAAAAAAAAGATGACATCCATACTTACCTTCCATTCTCCACACAGGCCTAGGATGAGGGATGTGGTTCCCTGAACTCTCAGTCTTGGGTGACACTCTTGGTCTGCATCAGCTGTGGAATGGAGCACCTGCTAACAGTCTAAGGAACTCTGCCCTGTGGCATTACCCTCACTGACCTGAATATTACACTTCCCTCTATGACCCAGGATCATATTTGCCTTGGTGATAGCCACGGTTCTGTGTGAGCTCAGATGAAGTTCTGGGCTACCTTAAACCCTAGCTCCTTTCCCCAGGCCGGCTGCCAGCTCAGGGTGCTTTTGGGGTGACAGTCATTTCCACCCACATGGCCTGGGCATCCATCAGGACTGGTGTCCTTAAGGCTTACTGTAACAGTACAACAAAACCACAAACAAATTCAATGTGTCTCTCTCTTCCTCCCTCCCTCCCTTCCTCCCTCCCTCTTTCTCTCTCTTTCTCATCTTGCATAGTCCAGACTAACTTTGAAAACATGATCCTCCTGCCTCCACCAACTTCCCAGAGCTAGCATTACAGGCATGCCCGACCACAACCTGTTTATGCAGTGCTGTGGGTTGGACCTAGGACCTTGTGTATGCCAGGCAAGTACTTTTTCAACTGAGCTACATCCCAAGTACAAACATTAATTTATCTATTTATCTATCTGACCATTCATTTTTCTGTGCCTCCTATTCCCAGGTGATTGGCTCATCCCTTGAGTGAAGAAGACATGCTTCTCCTTTGCTTTGCCCATGGGGTCTGGCACAGTGGTTTATTTCCAGTAAATGCTCTGAAAGTACTTTTTGTTGTGTGAGCAAGGAGCAGACCCCCATGCCCAAGCCTCCCAGCACCAATCCACAGGGCACCTCTAGCTGCTCGGGACTCTGGTATGTATAGGCAACTCCCATTTTGATCAATCCTTCAGAGAGGTGTTCTTTGGGAGCGATGGGGCAGCATGGTGAAGTGAGAGGAAGGATGCTCACCCTGGAACTAAGGGATCTGGCCAGATTCCCAGCACCAGCACACAGCTGCATGTTGTTCCCAGCTCCATAAGATGAGAAGAAAAGCAGGTCATATGCACCAAGCCCGCACTCTAAAGTGTTATCAGGGAATTCTATCTACAGTCTCAATCACTCTCTCCATTGGCATGTATGTGTGCACATGCAGTATATAAGTGTGCATATGTGTGTGCACACAAGCATGTGTGTGTGTGTGTGTGTGTGTGTGTGCACATATATGGGCATGTGTGCGGAAGCCAGAACACAACTGCCCAGCACTCTCTCTGTGTGTCTCTCTCTCTCTGTCTCTCTCTCTCTCTGAGACAGGGTCTCTTGGACCCACGGTTCACACATTCAGCTTGGCTGGTTGGCCGGTGATCCTAGGGACCCTCTTGCCTCTGTCTCCCCAGCTCTGGGATTGCAGGAGCGTGCCACCACTCCCAACCCATATATGGGTCCTAGAAATAAAACTCAGGTTCTCATGCTTGCCTAGCAAGCATTTTACTGAGCCATTTCTCTGGCCTCATATCCTATTTTTTCAGGTGGTAAATCTGAATCAGAATAGCCTGTTTATGAAGCCGGGTGTGGTAGCTAGAGAATCAAAACCAGAGTTCAAAGCCAGCCTGAGCTGCATGGCAAGAGCCTATCTCCAAAAGCAAAGCAAAGCAAAACAAAACAAAACTGGAATAGTTTCTTTGCTCTGAGTCATGAAAGCAAAGACCAGAGCTTGAGCCCATGCAGCCTGTTCTGCCCCTTGCCATTCACCTCACAGGTCTCTCGTGAATAAACGGACGTTTTTAAGGAAAGTGACTTTTCCCACGCTTTGGACATAGTGAGTGCTCAGTAAACTCTGCTTCCCTCCTCCTGCCCTCCCTGATCCCTTAATTTCCCCCAAGTCTGGGAAGTGCTGTGACCAGAGGTGGGAGGAGTCTGCCATTTATTTTCAGAATCTCAAAGGAAGACGCTGACATCATGAGTCACTGAGAGAGACCTCTGTTCTTGGGAAGGAAGGTAGCCTGCCAGCTGGCTGCTGCTGAGTTCTTGTCAGTCTGGAGACAGAAGGGATGGCCTGGAGCCCTGGGTCTTTGAGGGAAGAATTCTTTCACCCCCAGGTTGCCCTGAGCCACCCTCCTTTGTGACTCCCACACAGCCAATCAATGACTGTATTGATATCACCCCATCCCCTGGCACCAGTCTGCTTGCTTCTCCCTAAACTCAGTGCCATGATGCTCCGAGCTCCCAGAGGCTGTCCCTCACCTTGGCACTGACTGCAGAACTGGGAGTGTAGCCTCTGCTGACCTTCTTGACCACACCTCTGCAAGTCTTCCTGTGGTATGGTGTGCTGTGTCCTACACCAACTTAGGACATCGCTGCAGGGAACACATTTGGGTCACCAGAGCTTTGTGCAGGACTTCCCATGACTGCCTCCCTCTGCCCTGGAGCCTCTCTACCTCTGTCTGGCTAACTCTCCTTCCATGGGTTCTAGCTCATACACCTCTTCCTCGGTCTTCAGGCCACCCTCTTTCCTCCTTCCCCACCCCAAGAGGTGGGCTGAATTCACCTCATCTGTAAAATTAGAAACCCACCTCTTGTCTTGTCTCTAGGGCCTTCCACCACAGACTGTTCTTGCTTCCTCTGAAGGCCACACCGTAGCCTGACCCCTAAGGACACATGAACACGAGCCATGTTCCTGGGCCCAAAGTGCTCCTTTGTGAGAGTGGGCAGCAGGGCCAGGATAGCTGGAGTGCTGTGGGAAGAGAAGTAACTTCTTGGAGGAAGTGCGGAAGCGGAGTTTATGGCCTCTTCAGAGATAGGAAGTCTGAAAAGGAAGAAGAGAACTAGGTGTTCAGTTTGAGGCCTGGGTGAGCTGCTGGGGACCGCAGGGCTGTGTCAGCGTGACTGCTGCATGTGGGTGCTGTGCCGGATGAACAGGAAGGAGGGCCAGAAGGGCTCCCATGAACACACACAGAAGGACCGAGTCTGGGGGACAGTCATGATGTGTGGACCTTGAATGGGTCCTACAGTGTGGAATACAGGAGGACAAATGGCGAATGAAGTATGGGTGGAAAGGACAGCGCAGGCACCTGACTGAGGCTGGGGAGAGGACAGGGAGGGAGGGCCTGGTGAGCTGCGGAGGTTCCTGAGGGAACCCAGTCTTGTGCTATTTGACTTTTTTTTAAACTTATCTTCTCAACACCTGACCACCAGCCCATCTTACAGATGGTGACATGTAGCAATGAGGGACTGGGCTGTGTTCCCGGCGCCGGGCCCCTTGTTCTGTCCCACCTGGCTCCCGGTGCGTACCCGAAATAATTACACGGAAACTGTATTCATTTAAATACTGCCTGGCCCATTATCTCCAGCCCCTTATTGGCTAACTCTCACATATTATTTTAGCCCATCTCCATTAATGTGTGTCGCCACTTGAGTTGTGGCTTACCGGGAAAGATTTAGCGTGTGTGACCTGGCAGGCTTCATGGCGGCAGCTCTCTCTAACTCTGTCCCCTTCCCAGCATTCTGTTCTCTTTATCCTGTCTATCTAAGTCCTGCCCTATCAGAAGGCCAAGGCAGTTTCTTTATTAACCAATAAAAGCAACCCAAATACAGAAGGACCCTCCTACACGAGTGACACTGAGGCTCAGAGGAAGTAAAAGCCTGCTGAAGATCACTGGTGGGCAGTCGGTGCTTTCTACATATAAGTGACAAGTCTGCGTGCATGAATGAGTTAATGAATGGGTGGTTGGTGGAAGGCAAGGCCAAACATGTCTGGGTTTAGCTCTGGCCTGTTTCACAATGCAGGAGTCCTCTCCAAAAACAAGATGACAATTCCATGGGAAGGAGGATGAATCACACAAGCTCCCTGGAGCCTGAGGTGCCAGGTGCTTTGAGCGCATCGCCTCTCCCGCCTGGTTGACCTTCCTGTGCATTTCCACAAACACATAGAGCCCTTCTGCCCTCTGCTGCCCTCCCAGATGCCTGGGAGACCCCATGAGTCCTTGCTGCTCTCAGCCATCTAAGGCTCACCCAAGCTTAGCCCCTTGCAGCCTTCCTTGCCCAGAGCTCACAGGCCGCATGCTTTTGCCTTTCCGGAATCTTCCTTGACTACACCTGGGACCTCTCCACCAGCTGCCCTTTGCAAGAGGCTGTGTGCTTTCCCTACCTCAGGTTTTATCGTTTTCCCCAGGAAAATATTTGTCTTCTCATTACTTTAATCGTACCTCTCGGGCCCAGCAGAGAGGCCTTGGAGGGGAATTAGTCAGGTTTCTTTGTTTGCTGTACTGGGGAGAACAAACAGGCTTGTTTGATTTACCTGTGTTTTCCCAGTAGGTAGACCCCCTTGGAGCAAACACTAGCAGCCCCACTTCCTGCCCTTCTGACCTGGGTATTTAAAACCCAGAGGGCCTTACTTGAGCCAGAATGCCAGTGTTGCTCTCTGCACCCACTGTTTGAGCCAGAGCTAAGTTCCTGAGCCTAAGAAATATCTGTTCTTTTTCAAGTGACAGACAGCCCTTCAGCCCTTCGCTTTGCACGGGCTGATCCGAATGAGACTGTGTGGAGCTGAAGGGTTCCTGAGATGATGCGGGATTAGACAGGAATGAAGACCTGGAAGAAACTTGAACTGGTTGCTGAGCAGGGGCCCTGGATGTGGAGCCCCACAGAGCTGGCTCAGCTGAGCTCGGAGGAGCTGTTTATGCTCACTGCTCAGCGTTGGGCTTGTGCACTGGTCCTTCTCCACGCAGGCAGCGAGTACTTCCTATGAACCGTTGATATTTTAGGTATTGGGATGTATCAGGGAGCAGAAGAAGCAGTAATGTGTGCTTTCTGGAACAAGGAAGGACCACACACACACACACACGCGCACACACACACACACACACACACACACAGCCCAAGGCAGGTTAGAAAGGAAAGGAAGACAGATTCAACGCAATGCCCATCAAAATCCCAGCAAAAATGTTCACAGACCTTAACCACCAAGCCATCTCTCTGGCCCCTTTCACAGACCTCGAAAGAATGGTACTCAACTTCATATGGAAAAGCAAACACCCAGGATAGCCAAAACAATCCTGCACAATAAAAGAACTTCTGGAGGCACACAATCCCTGACTTCAAATTCTACTACAGAGCTACAGTACTGAAAACAGCCTGGTACTGGCATAAGAACAGACAGGAGGACCAATGGAACCGAATAGAAGACCCGGATATCAATCCACACATCTTTGAATACCTGATTTTTGACAAAGAAGCAAAAAATATCAAATGGAAAAAAGAAAGTATATTTAACAAGCGGTGCTGGCATAACTGGATATTAACATGTAGAAAAATGAAAATAGACCCATATCTATCATTATGCACAAAACTCAAGTCCAAATGGATCAAAAACCCAACATAAAGCCAGCCACATTGAACCTTATAGAAGAGAAAGTGGGAAATATACTTGAACATATTGGCACAGGGAACCACTTCCTAAATAGAACCCCAGCAGCACAGACACTGAGAGAAACAATTAATAAATGGGACCTCCTGAAACTGAAAAACTTCGGTAAAGCAAAGGACACAGTCAACAAGACAAAACGACAGCCTACAGAATGGGAAAAGATCTTCACTAACCCCACATCAGACAGAGGTCTGATCTCCAAAATATACAAAGAACTCAAGAAATTGGACACCAAAAGAACACATAATCCAATAAAAAAAATGGAGCACAGACCTAAACAGAGAACTCTCAACAGAGGAATATAAAATGGCTGCAAGACATTTAAGGAAATGTTCAACATCCTTAGTCATCAGAAAAATGCAAATCAAAACAACTCTGAGATTCCATCTTATACCTGTAAGAATGGCCAAGATCAAAAACACTGATGACAACTTAATGCTGGAGAGATTGTGGGGGAAAAGGGAACACTTCTGCATTGCTGGTGGGAATGCAAGCTGGTACAACCCCTTTGGATGTCAGTGTGGTGATTTCTCAGAAAATTAGGAAACAACCTTCCTCAAGACCCAGTAATACCACTTTTGGGTATATATCCAAAGGATGCTCAGTTGTGCCACAAGGACACGTGTTCACCTATATTCATAGTAGCTTTGTTTGTCATAGCCAGAACCTGGAAACAACCTAAATGCCCCTCGATCGAAGAATGGATAAGGAAAATGTGGTACATTTACACAATGGAGTAGTACACAGCAGAAAAAAATAACAACAGCTTGAATTTTGCAGGAAAATGGATGGAGCTAGAAAACATTATTTTGAGTGAGGTAACCCAGACACAGAAAGACAATTATCACATGTACTCACTCATAGGTGGTTTTTAAACATAAGGCAAAGAAAACCAGCCTACAAATCACAATCCCAGAGAACTTAGACAACATTGAGGACACTAAGAGAGACTTACATAGATCTAATCTACATGGGAAGTAGAAAAAGACAAAATCTCTTGAGCAAATTGGGAGCATGGGGATATTGTGGGAGGGTTGAAGGGTGGAGGGGGAGGCAGGGAGGGGAGCAGAGAAAAATGTAGAGCTCAATAAAAATCAATAAAAAATTAAAAAATTTAAAAAAGAAAGGAAAGGAAGATGCCGCCGATGGGGTTGGGGCAGTGAAGGTGGGCGCCAGGGCGGGAACTGTGACTGGAGGTTCCTGAGAAGAGCCACACCTTACACTCAGTCTTCTGAAGGCGGGTTAACTGCTTAGAACCTCGGGGACTATGGAGGGGTGGAATGTTGCAAGGACAGAGCCAAATTATCCTGGGCTAATCTTTACCCTCCCTTAATAACTATTTATTGTGCTCCTTTACATATGTGCTAACATATTTGGGATCATCAAGTCAATCCTTTGCAATGTAGCCACAGATCCTAGTTCCCACCAACCAAACATCTGTAAGACTGGATGAAAGTTGTAAGAATGTTGCTAAGCAGCATCTGATGCCTGGGGCTGAGTTTTCCCCTCTGCCTTAACCTGCCTACCTGATGTGCCCACCAGAGCATTTTAAAACTGCCTCGATTTTCTCTGTTCTGTTACTATAAAAACTTCATCAAACTGATACCACGTTGTAACATGGAATTGAGAGTGATCTGAATTTGTGTTTCCTGAGCCATGATCACTCATATTTGGGTCCAGATTGAACCATCTCTCATGTCTTTGAAGATGAGTGATGATCCTTTCCATTAACAGAAGAAAACCTGCTCCAGGCCTTGGTGGTTCCCAAACCCATTCTCAGGCCTTCTGCCTGGTCAAAGATCCTGGAGGGCTGGATACAGCGTGGTGCTCTGTGAACATTTGATTCTTCTCCCATCTCTCTCTGGGGCCTTCATTGGCTAGGGAGCAGGCAAGAGTTGGGTGGTGAGACCCCAGTATGGAGTCATTGTCACAGCAGGGACATAAGGAAGGGAGCTTGGGACTGGGGGCAGGGCAGACACCAAGATGACCATGATTGACTTTGAAATTACTGTGGACTGGTTGGGAGTAGAGTTGGAGTGGGGGTGGGGACAGGCTATCTCAAGAGAAGACCTCAGTGATGTTCCGTAGTTCCTAGTGTGCCATGGAGACTGATGAACCAATAGACCTTATGGAAGGCAACCAGTGGCTTCTGGGAGTTTTCTTAAGCACATTCTTCCCAGAACCCTCTACTGGGGCAGTCAGTCAGCTCTCCACCTTACAGCCAGAGGGGCTGAGTCCCTGAGATAGAAAAGCTCACATGTTGCTGACTGTTTGGAGATATATTATAGATTTGGATCTATCAGACTCCACAGACCAGTCTTTTTTTTTTTTATCTCTCCTAACTTCACAATCATGATCAGTTTCCCCCAAATAAATGATCATCATCATCATCATCATCATCAATACTCCAAGCATTAGCATCACCACCAGCCCCACACCATGGGTACTGTTGTCACCACCTCACCACTATAACCATCAGCCTTGGGATCGTGGTGGCAGAGAGATAGGCTGGAATCTCAGCTTTGCCATTGAGGTGACATTAGGCAAGTCAGAGCATCTCTCTTAGCTTCAGCCTCCTTACCTACGCAGTGGGGCTAGACAAATGGAGGCCAGAGGGCGGGAAAGCCAATAGAACCGGAGCTTTGCTGCCTCCACGCCACCAAAGCTGCTTGTGATGGTTTGAATAGGATGGGCCCCCATGAGCTCATATATTTGAATCTTTAGTCACCATGGAGTGGCACTATTTGAAAGGATTAGAAGGATTGGGACGTGTGTCCCTCCCTGCTGGAGGAAGTGTGTCACTGGGGCTGTGAGTTTGGAGTTTCAAACACCCAGGCCAGACCTTCCCTCCTTTCTCTCTGCTGGATTGGGATGTAGAACTCTCAGCGGCTTCTCCAGCGCCATGTCTGCCAGCATGTCACTCTGCTCCCTGCCATGATGATAATGGACTAACCTCTGAAACTGTAAGCGAGCTGGCAATTAAATGCTTCCTTTTATAAGAGTTTCCTTTATCAGGTCATGGCGTCTCTTCACAGCAATAGAACAGTGACTAAGATACCGGTTTTGTTAAGCTCATCAGTGACCCCCATGTTGTCATGTTAAGTGCCCTCTGAGGACCTCTGACACATCTGATCACTTCTTCATCCTTGCTGTGACCCTGGCTTTCTAGTTTTCCTTCTATCAGACCCCAACTCCTTTGCTACCATCGTCTCCCAAAGAACCCTTAAATATTCCAATCTCCCAGAATTTGATGCAGCCTCTGCTTTCTTCAGCCAAGGCCTCCATCTGCTTTCTCTTCCCCAAACCTCCTCCCACCCCCAACACCAATCTTACAACACCAGGGTATGGCAGAGCAAATGACCTTAGAGTAGCTATGAAGAGCCACCTCCCCCCCCCCCCCCGCCAGCAAGGGAGGGCCTCTTCCCATGTCAGTTTGGGACTAAAAGAAAGCTCTTCAAAGAGTTATGGGGCCAGTCCTGAGCAGAGATAGTTTGGCGACAGTTTGAGAGTCTGTGCTTCTTGAGTCTGCATCCCTTTAGCCCTTTGCTGCTTACCTGGTAGATTGTCCCTTAGATTCCTTTTTTGATTTATTTATCTTATTTTATGCATATGAGTGTTTTGCCCTCACGTATGTATGTGCACCACATGTGGACCTGGTGCCTGTGGAGGTCAGAATAGGACACCAGATGCTCTGGAGCTATGGATGGATGCAAGCCACCATGTGGGTGCTGGGAACTGAAGTCAGGTCCTCTGCAAGAGCAGCAAGTACTCTCAGCCACTGAGCCATTTCTCCAGCCCCTCTGACAAAATACCAGCATTAGGTCAACTTCAAAAAGGTATCTTACGGTTTTTATGGCTGTGATAAGCACTATGACCAGAGACAGCTTGGGGACTAGAGGGTTGTTTCAGCTCAGCTCTCAGGTCACACTCAGTCACTAAGAGGAGTCAGGGCAGGAGCCTGAGGCAGGAACTGAAGCAGAAACCAAAGAGGAGTGCTGGTTACTGGCTTGCTCACTTTTTCCCCCTTATGTACCCCAGAACCACCTTTCCAAGGATTGGTACCACTCACAGTGGACTGGGCCCTTCTACATTAATCATCAATAAAGAAAATGCCCCACAACTTGTCCACAGTCCATCTGATGGAGACAACTCTTCAAATGATGAGTCCAAAGTGACTCTAGCTTATGTCAAGTTGATGAAACAAAACAAGCAAACAACAAACAAAACTGCCCAGCCCTAGAGGTAAGATTTAGGTCGGCTTGAGGTCTCAGAGATTTCTGTCAAGTTTGATTAGTTCTGTTGCTTTTTATCTCATGGTGTCGGGGAAGCAGAGAAGGAAGCCAGAGGAGGGAGCAGGAACAAGATAAGCCCTTCAAGACACAATCCTTCAGTGAGCTACTTCCTTCAATTGCCTTGTCTCCTAACAGCCCATTCAGCTAAAAACCCTTTAGTAGCTTAACTTTCAATGAAGTTAACGTCCTCATGATCCATTCCCCCCTCTATTGAGTGACCAAGCCTTCAACACATAAATCTCTTAGGGTTGCTTCATAGTTAACTTATTAACACTCAGTTAGCTCTGGAGGAGGTTAGACCCCTCAGACTCTTCAAACCCTGAATATGCACATTCTCAGATGCCTGTGATGTGCCAGAGAGAGAGAGAGAGAACCCCAGAGTGGCTGGGGACATTGCAGGTTGCATTTCTGGAACTCTGAAATAGTGCTGCTTTCGGTGAGGGGGTATTGACTCTGCCTCCCCCATCGGGGGCCTGTTCAGAGACAGATGGTCCCATCGGGCTCTTCTCACACACATGAGCAGAAGAACTTGTTTAGGTCCTCTTGGCCTCAGGAACATTCTGATCCGATGCCAGGAGAAGCAGATTGCCAGTCCCTTTCTGGGACTGTGGGTGGCTGGGTTGGAGAGAACTCTTCCAAGAATGTGTTTTCTCTTCCATGTTCAGGATGCGATGCGCTTCCCGCTCTGCTCTTTTGAGGCTGGCATAGCCACAAGAGCTGCTGTGAAGGGGGTCCTTTGCAGGCCTCTCCCTGTGGCCAGGAAGTTTGTGTGTGGGGGGGTCACTTTTGGCATTGTCCCTTTGTACTTGTTGCATACGGCTATCCAATTTGGAATTGCCACTATCTCCTCTTCTCTGCCAAGTTAACCTTCCTACAAACAGCTCAATATTATGGGTCATTCCTGTAGCATGAATAATAAAAGCCCGGAGGCAGATATTGGGGTTCAACCTGAAGATCAGAAAAGCAAAGCAGCCAGTCACTGATTCTTACCTTTTACCTCAGACTGAAAATAGGTGATCATCTGTCTCCTCCCGCCTTATATTCCTGCCTAGTGCTGGGATTAAAGGCATGCACCAGCACTGCCCAGCCTCTATGGCTAACTCGTGTGGCTGCTGGGATTAAAGGTGTGTGCCACCACTGACTGGCCAGTTATGTCTGACCAGTGTGACTGCTTTGCACTGATCTTCAGGCCAGTTTTATTTATAAAAACACAAATAACGTATTGCCACACATTCCCTTGCCCAAGAGCCACCCAAAGATTTCCGCCACATCTAGGATGACGCTGCAGGCTTCATTTCCACTCATACAGCCTTCTTTGGCTATATGATATATATATGATAGCCTTCTTTGGCTTTCCCAACCATATTCCTTCACTACCCACATCTTTTTTTCTGGCTGGTAACTCTACCCACTCTTCTCAGAACACACTGGCTTCAATGGCAGCATTCATGAGTCTCTCTCTCCCCTTCCCACTTGTCTCTCTAAACTACTTCCTGTTCTCCTAGGTAGGCTGAGTACAGCCTTGCAAAGGCCAGCGTGTTTTCTGTGGCACCTCCTTCATCTCTGTTTATCTTCTGTCCTGTAACTTTCTCATTGATGAACCAAAATACCTGATGAAAGCAGCTTAAGGAAGAGTTCATTACAGTCCATCGTGATGGGAAAGGCATGGTGACAGAAGTGTGACACAGTTGTTCATAATGTATATGTGTCTTTGTGTCCATGTATTATGTATGTTTGTGGGTGTGTCTGTATCCATTTATCTGTGTGTGCCTCTGTATATATCTCTGTGTATGTGTGTTTGCATGTATGTCTCTGAGTGCATTTATTTGTGTGTCTTCATGTGTGTGAGCTCACACACACACACCTCTCTGCATCTGTATGTGTCTCTGAGCGTGTACGGTGTGTGGTGTATACTTTGTGTATTTCAAGGATTAATTCAGATAGAGCCATTTCACCAGGCAGTGTAGCATAGGGACCCCAGGCAGTGCTGGTGGTGCAGTCGGAGCAGGGCAGAGAAAGGAAGTCGTTCCCACACAGACCCTGCTTTGCTGTAGTGCCCTTCTACAGAATATTCTCCACCTTTCTGGAAATGGTTGAAGTTTCAGTTTTCAACCGTTCATATTTGGTTCTTTATATCTCCTGGCAACCCCACAAGAGACTGGGGGCAGAGACCACTCCAGGCTACCTCAGATGAAGGAATGACCTCAGAGCTCCACTGCGCAATCCCAGGCAAAAGCAAAGGAGCCAAATGACAAGCCTGCCTCTGAAGGCTGTGAGCTTTGGATGGTGCTGTATCTTCTCCCCTCCCCCCACCGGGAACATTTTCTCTGAACATCTTCTCTTCTCTCCACTCACCTCTTTCTCCTCCTCTCCCCCATCTCTCTTCTGTCTTCTCTCCCTCTCTCCTTTGTCCTTAAAGGAAGAATCTCCCTGAACCTAAAGTCTCCATGTCTCATCTTGCTTCCTCAAGAACTGTTTCCTAAGAATTACTTAAAAAAAAAAAAACTAGGCTGGCCTTGAGCCTGCGAGTCTCCTCCGTGGCTCTCAGGAGTTGTGGGAGCCCAGGTGTGCCGCCACATGCGGCTTTCTTGTTTGCTTCTCGATGACAAGAGTGGCTGAACATCGTCGGCAGGTTTGTTGGGGGAAGCGCTGCTTCCGTGGCGAGAGAAACCAGCTAAATGGCTCTCTGCGTTGCAGTTCACAGCAAGTACAAGCACACAAGCCATTGAGCAATCTTTCCTTGAACCAATTAGATTCTGACATCTGCTTATTGTTTAATTATCTCCTGACTGAAGAAATGGAAAAGCTGACAAAGAGTTGAACCCAACAAGAGTCAGGTTCCTCAGCCCCCTCTTTGTAGAGTGTGTATAGAACGCCAGTCTGCCAACATCTTCTGGTCTCTCCGGGACACTGGCAAAAAAAAAAAAAAAACACAGACAAATATTTATATTGCATCGACTCAAGATGGTTTTCATTTTTTTTCATGTTTAACCAATTTCAAATGAACGACAATGGTCCTTAATGTGGTTACAAGAATTTGCCATTAATTGGCACTTGAAATTGGATCCAGCTGGTCTGTATGCCTTCACTGGGTTCTGGTTCTTACTGACGTGGGCTGCTTCCCACTGGCTGGCTGCATACCAGCTCAGTGGAGCGATTGGTCCACATTCCATGTGGACAAAAGGCAAGTTCAGAATGCTGCTGCTATTTCTGAGCTCTTGGCATGCAGCACTTGAATCCTGGAAGCTGGGTGAAGGCCACAAAATCAACCCTGCCTAGGTGCACTGTCCTTTCTCAGCAGCAAAGACACAGGCTCCAGTCCCACACAGGTAACAGTGCTGAGTGGCCAGGGGACACAGAATTTGTAGGTGCGCATGGAAGTCCAAGACCCATTTTCAGTGTCTTCCTCCGTATATCTTAACTTTATGGCTTTGAGACAGGGTCTTTCACTGAACCTGGAACTCACTCACTGACTGACGTCTAGCTGGCCAGAAGCCCCTAGGGATCCACCTGCCTCCGCTTCCCCAGCACATGGGTGACAGGCTAGTCCAGCACATTTAGGTTTTTAGGCGGTGATGGGGATCAGAACTCACATCCTCCTGCTCACCTGGCAGGCACTTTACTCTCTGCCCTTGGGGAAAACCATCGTTTGCCCTTGGTGGCTTTCCATTTCTGTTTAATTACTGTCAAATAGTTTATTAAATACTTTCTAGGGAGCGATTGCTAAACTGAATGGGATGTTAGGAAGACAGGCTTAATGAAAGTGGCTATAAGGAACCCGTGAATAAAGAAGGGGCTAGATCACACGGGCAGGATAGGGAGGAGTGGTAAGAAGGCTCCATAGTCCTATGATAGGGTTCCCTACACTCTTGGAGAATAAGAAAATGCAGCTTCTGACTGAGCATAGAGAGCGAGAGCCACCTGATCGATTAGTATTGCCTGACCTGGTCACTGGGTGGGATGGTTGTACTTGGGCCATATATTTACCATTCAGGGACTGAATGGTTTTCTAGGGACCTTTAACAGTTGGGCAGTGAGCGGAACTGGCCTCCCTCTCAGTCCACCACACTGGTGGTTGAGAATAGGAACCCAGATGGGAAGGCTTGAAGGCAGAGCCTCTTATACACAATGTTGACTCAGCAGCAGGAGGCTGGGGCAGAGCCTAACTCTCCTCATTTATGACGGGCTTCCAGTGCCTTTTACTGCTGCTGGTCTCTGGGCAGTCTCAGAATAGCAAGGACAGCTCCAGACCTGGGCCAGTATCCCTCTGCTGTAGGCTCAAGCACCTGCATGAGGGTCTCTGAAGCCCTATCCTAATCATGTCTGGAGACTGACTGCTCTACCACTATAGACAGAACATTGCATGTCCCTGGGCCTGTGAGTAGAACCTTTCCTTGGCTTTGTGAAGGTTGCAGAGCCAGACAGATCTGGGTTGGAACCTGGATTATTTGGCTCCCAGATTACTATCATCTCCTTGAGACGACGTCCCTTGACCTGCAAAAGGGGATGCCAATGTTCTTGATTCTCAGACTTGCTGGAAGCTGAAAATAATCGGTGGCATTGAATGTTTTTGCTATGCACTGTAAATTTGCATCCATTTTAGAATCTCCTTGGTGCGGTGACATAACCATAAAATCAAATCCAATGCTTTTATTATCACTACTACTGTTATTATGTATGTGTTTGTGAGTGTGTGCACGCATGTGGAGGCCATCCTCAGGAACGCCATCATGTTGTTTGAGACAGGGTCTCTCAAGTAGGCTAGGTGGGCTGGCCAGTGAGTCCCAGGGATCTCCCTGCCTCTCTGGGAGTACAATCGTGTGTGTGTGTGTGTGTGTGTGTGTGTATGTGTGTGTGTGTGTGTGCGCACGCGCACACGCACTCACCATCATGCCCATCTTTTTAAAACTCACTTTTGTTTTTTTTAGTGCCACTCTGCCTGTCTTTTTTGCTTGGGTTCTGGGATTCAAACTCAGGCCCTCACACTTGCAAAGCTACGGCTCCACCAGGCAAGTCTTTTCCTGACAGAGCCATCTCCTCAGCCCAGGAGTCGATGTGTAACTTGATATGCTCTCTGTTTGCAATGGGTTGGGAAAGTGTGTTCACTGTTAGGTAGCATCTTTTCCTGACATAACAAAAGCAACAACTTAGACAAACCTCAAAACTTTTATTCCCTAGAGCACGTCCCTACCGAGAGTCACTCAGGCAATACAGGAAAACTTGAGAATTAGAAGCAAACTTCGGCTGTCGCCATTGTGGCTTGTCGCTCGCGAAGCCATAGATGAGTTTCACGGCTTTTGCTGACTTGTTTCTGCGGTGCATGGTGTTAATTTTGTTAAATGCTGTTGTCACAGAGTTCCTTAAATAGTTTTTAATGGGTTTTGATTTGGAGGAAAATGTTCTTCTCAGGATACAGGGGCAGGAATTGTCAAAAATTTAAAATGAACAGATAGGATTCCTCAGAAAATCTTTCAGGCTGTCATTTCACTGGTAATGGTTCTAACAGATGATGGGAGTGTGTGTGTGTGTGTGTGTGTGTGTGTGTGTGTGTGTGTGTGAAAGATGAGAGGGGAGGAGGGAAGGAGAGACAGAGAAAGAGAAAACCTTCTGCCATGAGGATTCCCAGGATTGAATTTAGGCCATGAGGCTTGGCAGCAAGCACCTTTACCCACTGAGCCATCTCATTGGCCTGGATCATGGAAGTAATTCCTCTTTACCTTCTCTGGGTTCTTGGAAGAGCTTCTTTCAACCACGTGAGCTAATTAGACGGTAGGAAAAAAATGCAAGCCAGTTGGGAGTGTCACTGTATCTTGAAACCTTAGATCTGCTTAGGTAACTAATATTATCAATGAACGGTGGGGAAAGAATTTATAATATAAAATCCTTAAACCACCTGCTGAAGGTCCACCTACCGCCATCCGAACAAGCAGGAAATGGACAGGTGGAAGCAAACGGGAGGGTTCCCTTGGTTGTTGTCATGGTGTCCTGGTGTGATTTCAGGCTAAGCTAATATGAATGAGATTAGAGCTGGGATTTCTTTACTGTGTTAGGAGTATCAGCATAATTCTGTGTGTAAGAAGCGTGGTTCTAATAAGCAATTCCATGTCCTTTCACAGACAGGAACAACAGCCTCCCTGCAGCTCCACCCAAGATGCCTCATACTCCCGGCTCCATGGGGTTGTAGAGGTTGACATGCTGCCCTAGAAGCTACAGGAGGAGAGCCCCAATCTCACTGAGCAGGCCTCTCAGGCAGGACATACTCTATTCAAGTGGCATCTAGTGGGAAGTATGTATTAGAAACTTTTTTTTCTTAAATGGAGAAGATGTGAATTCTGCAGGGAGAAAACTGACAAGGACAGCTACGCTGTGAGATCCCTACACTTGGGTACTGTGTAACACGTCTGCAAGTTCGCTTAGCCAATAAAGTGCGCAGTGGTAGGATTTGAATGTTCTTGTTCAGCAGGCAGAAGCAGTTAGCATTCTGTAGGTCACTATATACAGATGCGTATTGGCGCCACCATTAGTGTTACTGTCCAGTTCATGAGGCTAACAGAGAAGCAGGAGTAGAATTCCATTGAAATACTCTTATTTATTTGGACTTTTTTTTTTAAAGAAAACTTTATTCCAAACTACTATTCCTGCCCCCCAAAAGTATGTGGACTAAAGTATTTTGCAGATTTCATGTAAATTTAAATATTCACATCACAAACCAAACCAAAAATATCTCTTTAATTTTTTCAGTCATTTTCTCTTGTTGTTCTTGGAGACAGTCTTACTCTGTAGCCTGGGCTGTTCTGGAACTTACCGGGTAGCCTAGGCTGTCCTCAAATTTGAAATTCTCCTGTCTCAGGTTCTCAAGTGCTGGAACTACAGGTATACACCACCACACTGGCTCGCTTAATCACATCTAATAAAGAAATAGCTAGGAAAGATACAGACACTCAATGTACAATTTGAGAGCTGTTTAGCCAAACAAATATTTATTTATTTATTTTAGAAGCAAATATTTAATACTCAGCAAAAATCATAGCATTAAAATTGGAAAGTTCTTGAATTTAGAGAATGCCTACCTAATTTTTTGAGATATGTTGGTGTGAGAAAACAGAAATATTTTAATTTACAAGAAACCAAGTGTATGGGCTTATCTCTTCTCCCAGTGTGTTCTCTTGTGCAGCCTTCACTTGGCTACCAGAGTGCAGTTTCATTTGTCTTCTGGGGTGCCATGTATATTAGAAACCCTTTGCCAGGTTCAATGTAGAGAGCGACATTGGTATACTTGAGAGCCCTGGACTCGATCCCGTGCCCTCCATAGGCTTGATGCAGAGGTGCGTGCTTGTGATTTCAGGACTTGGGAAGGGGAGCTCAAGGGCTGGGAGTTCAAAGTCAGCCTCAGCAAGATGAGAGTCTGTCTCAAAAACTATAAATAAACGAATGAATGATAAGTAAATCCTTTGCCTATGTGACAGCCATACCTGATTCTATAGGAACTTCACCCTTGGGTCCCCAGAACCCATGACCCTGAAACAGTGCACGACCCCAGACTGACTCAGGTCTGTCTGTTGCTTACTCTGTTTACCTGGTAACCAAGGTCCCATGGCCTGGCCCCAGCTTTGTTTTTGGCCCTGACATACCAAAGCTCTCTTTGCAGCTCATTGGCTCTTGATCCCTGGAGCAGGATGCTATTTCTCTACCTCTGCAGTGTGTAGCATTATTTTCTCCACCGCGATTTGTTTCTGATCTTCCACCTGCATTAATCTAACTCATCCTTCAGCACAGGCGTGCTCCCCCCGATCCTGCCCAGGTTCTGATAGGAAGCATATTGAGTTTGCATCCCCAGAGGTCCATCTCTCAGGTTGTTCTAGACCGCATCAAGCTGACAATTGGGATTGACTGCTGCGTGTGGCAAGCACTTTAGCCCCCGAGCCACCCCCCAAGCTCTTCATTGGAATCTTGTAATGTGCTGGGCGCCAGGTATGCACGGCTACTTGCAATGGCATATGATTCTGTTAACCTTTAATTCAAAACATTTAAAATTTCTTCAGTATGGACTATTGATTTTAGTGCTTGCTCCTGCATGGGCGTCTTGGAAACAAATCCTAGTTTTCCATTCTCTAGGTTTAATTCAGTGTATTGATTGCCAAGGGTTTGATACCTGGGAGACCTGAGAAGCGATGTGGTCCCAACTGGAGAAGGAGCAGCCTGGATTCTATTTAGGAAACCCTAAATCACAGAAAGAAAGCTAGGAACTCTGTCTGCCTTTGAACGGGGGCAGCCTAAGTGAGGTTTGGTTTGTCCTTGGGCAAGTTATCTATTGTCCTCATTTTTTTTTTTTTTTGGTCGACTTGACACAAGCTGGAGTTGTCTGGGAAGAGGAATTGGTGTAGGAGGGTCTTCTGTTTGTATATTGCCCTCATTGGTTAAATAAAGAAAACTGCCTTGGCCTTTTGGTAGGACAGCCCTTAGGTGGGCGGAGTAGAGAGAAGGGAATGCTGTGAGAGAGAAGGCAATGGAGCAGACGCCATGCTTCTCCAGCACAAGATGGACACTGGTTAGACTCATGCCGGTAAGCCACAACTCAAGTGGCGATACACATTAATGGAGATGGGCTAAAATAATATGTGAGAGTTAGCCAATAAGGGCCTGGAGATAATGGGCCAGGCAGTATTTAAATGAATACAGTTTCCGTGTAATTATTTCGGGTACACACCGGGAGCCGGATGGCACAAGGGGCCCGGCGCCGGGAACGCAGCCTGAGCCCCCCATTACTACAAGGAATCTCAATTGAGAAAATGCCCACACCAGGCTGACCTGTTGATGAGCCTGTGGGGCATTTTCTTGATTGATGATTGGTTTGGGAGAATCCAAGTCACTGAGGATGGGGCCACCCCTGGGCAGGCGGTCCTGGGTTGGATAAGAAAGTAGGCTGAGCAAGCCATGGGGAACAAGCCAGTAAGCAGCGCTCCTCCATGGCCTCTGCTTCATCTCCTGCCTCCAGCTCCTGTCCTGACTATCCTCATGCTGGACTACAACCCTTTCCCCCACACCACTTTTGGCCATGGCGTTTCATCCAGCAACAGAACCCTAGCTGAGAATATATGCTCTTGGGATTTTTTTTTCTTTATGGGAAGATGACAAAGTCCTGCCCTTCCTGTGGGGAGGTCTTGCAGACTCAGTGACCTCTCCAGGGAGGCAGAGGTGTGTCTGGCAGATGTAGAAGGTACTGCTGTTTGTCTCCGGACTCCAGAAGGCTCTGCCAGGTAGGACCTGATTTCCTGTGGGCAGCCACTTCACGCTGTCGACACTGCTGGAGCATCATCTTGGTACTGGGTGCCCACGGAAGCGATGACTTCTTGTCAGACACAGGCCTGGTGGAAGGGACAGCGTTTCCACTTGACAGACAGGAAACTGAGATCTCAAGAAGTGAAGTGTGGGCTGAGGAGACGGCTCAGTGAGCAAACACGTGCTCTGCGAACACGAGCACCTGAGCTTAAGTCCCAATCCCCACGTAAAAGCACATGCGTTCTCAGCTTTAGGGGCAGGGTGGCTCCAGGAAGACCCTTGGAACTTACTGGCTAGCCAATTTAGCTTAATCAATAAGCTCCAGGATCAGTGAGAGTATAAAAAATAAGGTGGATCGTTACTATGAATAACTTGGCCCAGAACTCCAGCTGGATGCATGCCTCAACTCTCATCATAGAAACTTCTTGCAGTAGATGGCAATCAGCTCAGAAACCCTCAACAGGTCATCAAGCAGAGAAGAAGAGACCGTGGAGTGCTCGGCTCTAAATGGGACATTTGCATCGCTCACTCCTAGACGCAGAGATCTTTGTGGAAGAGGAACTGGAGAGATTCTAAGAGGTGGCAGATGACGTCATGGAAATAGTGGTTTCAGGACACAGCAGGGCAGGTGTACATAGGAACTCACAGTGATTGGGACAGCATGCACAAGATCCACCCAAGCTAGAGATGGACAGAATCCCAGCCTGGAGGGAGGAGGTGGGTATGACATCCTACCACCATCCAAGATGCTATTGACATTTGAAGGTTTCTGGTAAAGGGAAAGTCAGTTTTCTTTAATGGTGTGTCCCCTGGCATGCCCACCACAGTCCAGGGAAGACCCCCACCCTCTAGAGCAGTTGGCTAGCACAAACTGGACTGGATGTGGGGGAAAGTATCTCTCAAAGTTGGATAGGTAGACAGATGAGTGTGGACCTAAGAGGAGTTGGGGGAGAGGAAGTGATTCTGACAGTGATACATTGTAGGACATTCCCAAAGAATTACAATATTGTTTAAAAAACAAAGTGGTGAATAACTGAAGAAACCATTGACATCAACCTCTGGCCACATGCATGCACACACACATGGGCACACCCACACAAACATGTACACACACACACACATGCACACACACAGATGGGGGAGAGAGGCTGGAGTGACACCTTCCTCTCTGATTTGATTAATGTTATTCCTTGATGGAAAGCTTTGAGATCATCATCCCCCATGTTATGTGTGCATACATGACACATGTCTTTTGAAGCTTAGATTCAAATGTTTTTCAAGGGGGCTAGCCCTGCTGGCTGTTTGTCTCCAACTGCTGTCCTCAGGGCGCTAGCATCCCAGTTATTGCCTAGGGGCTTCTTTCCTGAGTCCGGGGTGATCTCTCCAACTTCAGTCTCCTATCAGGTGCTGAGGCCAAGCCGTTCCAGCCTCACTTCCTGTCCCATGACCTGCACTGGCTGCCTGCCATGCCAAAGGGCATCGATTTCCATGTGCACTTTCTGGAATTAGGCCAGACATTAGCCATTGAGAGCAAAGACTCCGTATTCACCTGTGTGTTCCTAGCCTTTCACCAAACCCGGAGCCTCCTAACTAGGATGAATTCTTGGAGACTTCTATTCCACTCACACTGGCCAGCTGACTGGCTCCTGAGCCTTTTGTTTCCACAGCTGTCGAACTGTCTCCTCTCCTTCCTACTTCTCCTCTTCATGAATACAAGGTCTCATTAAATAGCCCTCACTGGCCTAGAAGTTGCTATGTAGACTAGATTGGCCCTTAACTCACAGAGATCAGTCTGTCTGTACCTCCCTAGCACTGAAATTACAAGTGTGTGCCACTATGCCTGGCTTTATTGTGTGATTCTGGGGCTTGAACTCAGGTCCCAGTATTTGTGTGCAAAGTATTTTACCTACAGGGCCATGTCCCCAGCCCTTATTAAGCTAATTGATGCTTAAAATCATGTCACTACCTCATCCCAGTGTCTGCCAGAGTCCCACTGATTTAGAATCTGTGGCATTTGGGCTTTGAACCTTTAATGAGTTCCCAAGGTCTTGCTCAGTAGCCTAAATGTAATGACTGTTACTTTCTGCATTCTTTTTATTTATACATGTTTCATAGGATTAAAAATTATTGAATTCTAATGATCAATATGTAATTTAGAGTTTTCTCTGTCCTTTGAGATCTAGGTGAAGTTGATTTAGATCCTGGAGTTTCTCCTCTGTGGAGGACCTAGGATCCCACATTTCCTGGAACTCTCTGGGGCTCCATGTGTTGCTGGCTTTCACAGCCTCAGGCTCTTGGCTTTTCTCGCACTGTCTTCATGCCCTCAGATGGACCAGATGGAGAGTTCAGCTTCCTCTCCTTTTCCACAGAGCCAACTGCTGGCCCAAGATTGCTAGGTGAGACAGATTTCCTTGAAGATACCATGTGGGGCAAGGTGAGGTGGGAGTGGGCAAGGTCTTACATCACTACAGCACGGTTGCCATTAGGTGTCCCCACCCTTGGCCATCTCTCTTGCTTTTCCTTAGGTAGCTCTGTATTACCTATCTCTTCCCCAGTTCATTCTTTCTCTGGTTCTTTCTCCTCTTTTTCATGTCAAATAGCCTTCTCTTCCTTTCCCCATGCCCTTCAGAGCAGGCTGGCCTTGGCCCCATGGCCTTGGCTGTGGCACTCGCCATAAGCTTTTAGACCCTGGCACCCCCTCCAGAAGGCGCTGCTCCAAACAGAGTCCATTTCCTCCTTAAAGGGACCCTTGTACTAGCTGCAGGCAATGAAGTCTTGCCTCATTTGCCTGTATGAGGGAGTGCTGTGTCTGGAAGGGATCCCGAGACCATGAGTCAAGCTGACACCAGCCATGGCAGTGTAAAATCAGGATGGAGGCTCCGGCTTGACCATCAGCACCCCTGCTGCTGAGCTGATTTCATTAATGATGATGTGTGTTTCCAAGGCATTCTTACAAGGCTTTGGGGTTTGACACAAAGTCCACATGGACCACCCCATGACACCCATGGGTGCTTCTACACCACCCCCCAACGACTCGACTCCTAGTCCTCAAGAGGTTTCTGCCTCTGCACGGGTCTCGTGGCAGCAGGCTCCAGGATTCAGCGCCGCTTCCGCCATTCCTATCCTGATTGTGGGCAGGAGCTACTTCTTTTGGGGGCCTCAGTTTATTCGTTCATTAAAACAGGTCTCTTTTTTGGATGTTCTGAATAATTTGTAGACATGTTTCAGTGCACACGCGACTTTATGCGTGAGGGTGAGCCAGGGTTCTCCATGCCACTTTGCCAGTGTCAGCTCGGCTGATGTGTACTTTGTAGAGCTTCAGGTCAGAGAATGATCTCCATCGCCTAGGAAGTACTCCAGTGCTTCCGGTCTAGCTGACATGTGGGATCCATGCCCCAGTGACCCTTGAGCGTCCGTGACTATATCAAGCTGGGCTTTTATGTGCCCATACCTTCTATGTGGCCACATGAGCAGGCAGTCACAGGCATCCATCACCAGGCACCTGGGGCAAGTGGGCAAGTGGGTGGGTCCTCATGATGTTGGGTGTTTTGGGGAACTTTCTGGGTACTGGTAAGTGTGAATCAGGGTGCAAGGTTTCCATTTCCTCTGCCCAACACTCTGTTTTGGAACCACACACAAGTGTATGCTTCAGCAGATCACAGATGTGGAAGGTTCCATAGGTCCAAAGAGGGTGTGGGAGAATGCAGAGGCCCGGGTCCAGGTGGGCACCCACTGTTTCCACCGTGGGTGGTATCCTGTGTATGAAATTCCTGTCCTGTCTCTTGCCACCTTTCAGAGGGCTCTTCCATTTAGTGGTTCCTCAGAACAACCAGGCAGGACACAGGTAGCGCCTGGGTGAGATGTAGGCTCTGAAGCTTGCTGGGGAGACCCCGCTCCCTGTTAGTATGAGTCTGACCCGCCATTGACTTCCTTCAGCCTCATAAGAGGAATAGACAGAACAGTAAGATCTATGTGCAGACTGCATAGTTTGCCTGACACTTGTATACCTGTGATCTCTTTTGACCACCCACAATACCGAGAGAAAGGCATGCCAGAGATCATAGCTATGGCATATAAGAGGCATGCAGTTCTGAGGGTTTAACATATGCTCTGTGCTTCCTATTCCAACTCCTCCCGACCTCCACATCCATGACTGACCCATGTCAGAGTTCTCTGTTCCTACAAAGGCAAACCCAAGGGCAGACGTGTGTCCTCACCCAAACTTGGTTGTTGAAAATAGCAGCGTTAGGATGTGTTCCTTTTCATTTATTCACTACTTTCTGAGCCACTATTTTATCTATGCCTGCCCTGTTTATTTAGTCATCCATTCATTCATTTGTTCTTCCATTCACCCACACCTATTCATCCAAACTTTGCGGAATGCTTACTGTGTGCTCTGCCAGTGGTGGCGTCTTAGGGGGTGCCGAGGGTGCTGAGATGTACTCTCCCCACACTGAGAACTCCGACTCCAGTTCAGGAAGATGAGAAGGGGTGTGGAAAAACCAGATACAGTTTCATCCGTTCTTACTGGTCAAGGTTGACAGGCATTGGCCACTACACAGCCCCGTGTACATCAGTTAGGCTTCAGGGTTCCTGCAGCACCGGACTCTTGGCTCCATAGGAGCATAGAGGAGGGAGGTTTGGATAACTTGAGTGGTCAGGGAAGACTTCTTGGGAGAGGAGGGACTTGACTCAGCTTAGAGAGTTTGAAGACAAGTAAAAACTAAAAGAGGAAGAGGAGGAGAAGCAGTAGTTGCCATCATTGTTGTTGAGACTTCTGAAGATGAAAGGAAGGGAATTACGCAGTAGGGAAGGTGGGGAGCAAGCGTACAAGCAAGGCTTAGACCGTTGAAGAACCAGCCTCCAGCCCTTCTGTCCTCGACTGGATATGTGTCAGGAGAACCTGAATGTGTGGGGCAGCAGCGGTTGGCAGCTTCCTCCAGTGTTGACAAGAATCTGGACTGGTGGGATGGGAGAGTCTGTCAGCTCCCGGGGCAGCTGAGGCTCCTTTGGCAGGCAGCGTTGGCACCCATCTTCCTCTCTCTCCTTCTTATGTTGTTCGAGAAATGGGAGAGAGACTATGAACCACGAATGAATGAAAGGGGAGAGACTGGAGGAGGAAGCAGGTGGGGGGGGAAGGAAAGGAAATAGAGAAAGAAGTGATGGGGAGTTAAACCAGATGGAGAGGAGAGCAGGAGAAGCAGGAGAGAGAGAAATGCAGGCAAGGGAATGAGGAGGAAGAGGGGGTAGGAAGAGGCCACAGAAAGGAGATAAAGAAGAGGAGGTCAACCAACTCCCTTTAAAACTTTGTTTGTGTAGACTCCTTATGCTTGGACGAGCATACAAGGCATGACTTTTGAGACAGGGGCTCATGTATCCTAGGCTAGCCTAGTACTCTCCATGTAGTCAAAGATGGCCTTGAGCTTCTGATTCCCCTATCTCCCAGGTGCTGGGATTCTAGGTATGTTCTACCACGCCTAGCTTATGGAGTACTTGGAGTCGCTCCTGGCTTTGGGTGTGCTACATGTGGTGGTTTGGATCAGAATGAGCCCCATAAGATTCGTTCCCAGTGATAACCTCTTTGGGGAGAATTAGGAAATATGGCCTTGTTAGGACAAATGTGTTCTTGTTGGAGGAAGTACGTCAATGGGGGGTGGGTTTTGAGGTTTAAAAGCCACGACAAGCCCAGTATCTGCTGCCTGTGGATAAGGATGTAAAGCCCTCAGTCACTGCGCCATCCCCGTATCTGTCTGCTTCCCACCACGATGACAATGAACTAACACACTGAAACTGTAAGTAAGCCCTTTTCATGCTTACTTAAATGCTCCTTTTCATGAGGGTTGCCTTAGTCATAATGTGTCTCTTCACCATAATATACTAGAAACTAAGACACCAGAAAAGCCTTCTACCAACTAAGCTATCTTTTCAGTACTTGGGAAAATGATGTAGGAGGACCAAGAATCCCAAGGTCATCTTGACTCTATAGAGAATTTGAAGTCAGCCTGGCCTATTTATTGAGACCCTGTCTTAGGAACAAAAACAAGAGGCTGGAGAGATAGTTCATCATTTGAGAGTACTGGCTGCCCTTCTGGAGGACCTGAGTTTGATTCCCAACACTTTCTGGTCTCCTCAGGTGCTGCATGCCATGGTTCACAGACATACAAGCAGGCAAAACATTTGTATTCATAAACAAAACAACAGCAAGCCCTCCAAACAAAGCAACAACAATAACCAACACCAAAATTAGGAATAAAGATCTGGTACTTATCACAGCACGGAGCATCAGCCACGTGCTTAGAAGAACCGTGGCTGTTCTGGTTTCTCCAGGGGTTCACACAGTAGCTGCCAGGGGCTTCTTAAGCCCTGGCCCCCTCAGTCAGCCAGTATCACCACAACACTGCTGCTACATGGGTCAGAATCTGTCATGGAATTCTGGGTAGTGAGGATAACAGTTGTCATGGAAACATCTCTACCTTCCCCTTGAAGTGACCATGAAGACATGATTTTGAGAAAAGCAGCCCTTCCTTCCTTTTTCTTTCCCTCCTTCCCTCTTTCCTCCCTTTTTTCTTCCTTTCCCTCCCCGCTCCAATCTCTCAAAAAACTGTGATAAGGAAATTGATTTAAAAAAAAACCTTTATCTTGAAATAGGAATAAGACACACTATCTCTATCAACAATGTATTTTAAAACATTTTTGGAACTTCTGGCCAATTCGAACTTTCATAAAGTAGGGGTTGGCGAAAGGCACCTTGGCGACTGAAAAGAGAGGTGTCGCTGGCTTCAGATTCTATCTAGAACACATAGCTAGGGAATAAGAATAAGAACTGGAACGTGTGACAGACATTGTACAGCAGCCAATGCTTAGGGGCCCCGTATGGCTCAGCTTCACCATAGAGCGGTGCTGAAAGGGATGTGTGACTCCCGAATCCTGGATGTGCACGGTCTTAAGATAGCTTGTCATGGCCGGAGCATCCACTCACCCTCCCACATATGAAGTAGCCAAGAATTTCTGCCTGGACAGTTTCCTCTTTACAAAGTCACATGCTCATAGGGACTGCTACTGAACATGTCTCCTCTGTTGTTATGGTTCTGGGTCCCTGTTGTCTGCTCTCTCACATGTACCCTGTGGACTAACTGCTCTGCACCGGGCATCCCTGTGACTCCTGCAGTGAGGAAGGACCAGGTTCATGAGAACATAGCCTGGCTTTCTCTTGGCTGATTTTCTTATTAATAATCTCTTTTCTCATCTCCTCTTCCTCCTCTCATTTTTTTCTTCTTTTTCCCTGTCTACATTCTTTTTTTCTTTCCTTCCCTCTCTCCCCTCTCTCTTTCTAGGGTCTGTGGTAGCCCAGGTTGCCCTTGAACTCCATATATAGATAAGGCTAGCCCAGACATTCTGTTATTGCTGGGGTAACATGAACCAGCATGCTTAGTTTTATGGTGGAGATTGAGCCCAGGGCTTAGTGCATGCTAGGCAAACACTCTACCATTCAAAATACATCCTTAGCACCTATGACAAATCATTAAGGACATTAGCAAATATCCCCCCCACACACAAAGTAAGTGTAAAAACTGAGGACTTTCCTACATACCTACACCAATCAGACTGAAGATAAAAGCAAGGAAAGCTGGGACCCACCCCCAGGTGACTCTCGTCTCTCATAAGGACTGTATGGGATTTTCATGAAGAAAACCACAAAACTTCATTATTTTGTGTAAGAAAAGTTTTGAATAAATTCAGAGGCACAACATACTAATAGTTGGAGGAAAGGACCCTGAATTAATACGCAGATCTAGAAAAGGAATTAAATTAAAATCTCAACAGAAACTTTTGGTCATTCAACAAACAACTCTCTATTATGTATCTGGAAGAGTAACAGGCTAAAAATAGTCAATAAATTTCTGAAAGAACAGGGAACTAGGATTTCCTCTAATAGATGGTGCAGTGTATCGTACAGCTATGCAACTCATGGTCTGGGCTCAAGAGCAAGAAGCATTGGGGTTTGATGAGATAGATACCACTGGGTTTAAAACCCCAGTCATCCAAAGACTGAGAACCTAACTCAGATAAAGAAGAACATTTCACATCAAGAGGAAGGGCTGGATTAGATGGTGCTGAGATTTTGACTGCTTGTGAGATTATTGGCGCAGATCGTTGTCTTTTTCTCAAGTAATTCCAGACAGCCCCAGCGTCAAGCACAAGGAATCTATTAGCAGCTAAAAACAACAGCCAGCAAAGTGATCTCAGGGTGAGCATGACCTCTTTAAGCTTAAAAGCAAGTCATGGAATCAGAAGGGAAACTGTCAACAGAACCAAACCTCTGAACACACATTTCTAAGAAAAGAGCCACAAAAATTTGCCCGAGGATAGAGCAAAAGGTCACCAGCCTTAATATGTAAAGATTGCATATTACAAATATTACAAAAAAGAGAAATACCACAAACAACTGAGAACCAGGCAGAAACACTAACAAAGAACATTAACAAAATAAAACACGCACATGACCAGCCTGAGAAACTATTTTACTATTAGTCAAAGACATACAAAGTAAAACAGGAATATGACTTTATTTTCCATTTCCAAGTGTGTGTTTTTTTTCAAATGGTGTCTCGTGTAGCCTAGGCATGGGCTGCCACACCTGGTTTATGAAGCACGGGGGCTTGAATCTAGAGCTCCATGCATGCTAGGCAAACCCTCTACCTACTGAGCCATACCCCAAATCCCTCAATTGTCCCGTGGCTAAAACTGAAGTTGATAGTGATGACAGCAGGCTCTTTTAAGAGTTTCCTAACCTGATTCAGTTTGAGCCTCATATTTAAGAGTCTCAGTCATGTCTGGGCTAGGCTTGGGTTCACTGGGCCCTCCAGCAAGATTCCTGCACGGGGATAGATGGAAGGATGGAGTAGACATAATAGGTGAGCCTGTCCATCTGTCAACTTCTTGTGGTCAGCATCCAAGGCAAGGTCTGCTCTCTAGTGGGTGTTCAGGGTCCACTGAATGAATGAAGAATACATCTTGACACAGACGGATGGGCTGGCTGCCTACAAGACAGGTTGCGGTAGCTGGCTTGAGATGGTGTTCTCAAGTGCTCCTTCAAGCATCTTAGAGCCATCAGAGAGGGAAAGAGAAAACTGAAGGTAAATACTATGGGAGGATACAGGGGAGGGTCCAGCGACATCCCTGTCTTCTGTGGCAATCAGTAAAGGGATGCTGAGCTTGCCAGCTCTTTTGTATGTACATCAGAAAGGTCAAGGTGGGGCCCTGTCTTAGTTAGGGTTTCTACTGCTGTGAAGAGACACTGTGACCATGGCAACTCTTATAAATGAAAAACATTTAATGGGGGTGACATATTTGCAAAGGTTTTGTCCACCATCACTGTGGTATGACAAAGTGGCCTGTAGGCAGACATGGGGCTAGAGAAGTAGCTGAGAGTCCTACAGCTTTCGCAGGCATCAGGAAGTGGTCTGGGACACTGGGTGTGACTTGAGCATATACAAACCTTCACAGTGACACACTTCCTCCAACAAGGCTACAATCACTCACACAAAGCCACACTTTCTAATAGTGCCACTACCTTTGTGGGCCACTTTCTTCCAAACCACCACAGGCCCCAACAGTGCAAGCTTGGTCTTGCGGCCTGCCTCACCTGCAGCATGTGATTTGAGGCTCACTTTATTTGCATGTGTGTTTGTGTATGTGTGCTGTGTGAGTGTGTGTGTGTATGTTCATGTTCTGGCATGTGAGATTAGGTGCACAGGTGCCACAGTGCCCACGTAGAGGTCAGAGGACAACTTTCAGGTGTAAGTCTTTGCCTTTCCGCCTTGTCTGAGACAATCTTTACACTGCTGAGGAGACCAGGCTAGCTGGCCCCAGAGCCTCCCATCTTCCATGGGGAGGCACTGAGATTACAGATGTGTGCTGCTGTCTCCAGATGTTAGGTGGCTACTGTGGATTCAAACTCAGTTCCTCAGGCTTGTGCAGCAAGAACTTTTAACCACTGAGTCATCTCCCTGGTCTTGAGGGCTTAGTTCAAGGCAGGGATGCCAGGTGGTTATTCCCACTTTATATGCAGAACAATGGCATCAGGAAGGAGGAAAATTTGCCTCACATTCACTCACACAGCTTACTCAAGTAAAGGAGACAGGCTCTGTAGCCAGGTCTGTCTGATTCCCAAGCCTTAATCTTGAAGCTGTAGTCTCCAGGTGTAGACCGTCTCTTCCCACGGCAGCAAGGAAGGAATCCACTTTTGCTGCATGTGCATCTCTGGAGGAACCTGGGTCCTACCTCTCAATCAAAGCCTGGATGTGAGTGTTGTTCTGGGAATGGGCCATCATCAGGGTGGCAGATCTCTGCCGTCCATCACGCCCCTGCGGTACCCCGACACATGGTGCCGGAGTGTAATCAGTGCAATGGTGTTCTGATCTATGAGCGATGTTTATCATCCCAGGGCTGGTACCTTGACATATTACCTTAGCTTGCTGTCAGCAGGACAGCCCCTTAATGTATTTCTCTAATCCATCACCACCGCTGGCGGCTGAGGAGGGCCGCTGACGCCAGTCTACCACAGCACTTTCTGTGAGTCTCTGAGTTCCTGGTTCTTAAAAATTCATGTTTGGGAGTGCGAGTGTCTATAGCGAGAGGGAGAGAGGGAAGCAGAAGAAAAGGGAAAGGAACGTGGAGGGGGAAGGAGAAGGGGATGGCAGAAAGAGATGAAATGAAAAAGAGATGGGAAAAGAGAGAACATGGGATAAAAAAGAGAAAAGTGCTGGGAAGAAAGAAGAAAGATAAAGACTGCAGTAAAGACAGAAGGAGGGGAGGGGCTAAGGGAGGAGGAAGGGTGGAGGGGCACTATAAGGCTTACAACAGCCAGAGGGCAGCAGTGGGGAGAACAGGGGTGACCTGGACCTCTTCCCACCTTGGCACTGTAAAGACCTGGTTGAGGAGCCTTTGTATTGTCCCCAGTGGACTGAACTAGAGGGGGTAAAAGGCATTATTGTAAGGCTATGAAGCCAGAAATGGCTATTTCTCGCCACTCTAGAGAGAGTAGAAGGGCTTCACAGTCAAGCCAGGACCCACACACTTATTCATTCCGACCCTGTGACTGTCCCCAACCCCTGTGTCCATCTGCCTGTGGGCCACCTTTATTCACTACCACTCTGGCATAGAACCCCAAACTGTGGTCACCACTCCACCCCGGCCTTTTTGGTTTCCTGGTGGCAGTGGAAGAACTATAAATGCAAGATCATCTTGCTATCTTGCCAAGGGGTAACCACCCCCCTCCCCCATTCTCAGTCTGTGGTCTAGCCTATTCTCTCAGATTTCTCTTGGCTCTAACAGGTCCATTAAAGGCATAGGAGCCCTGGAAAATGACCAGTTGGCAGGGACCACACACTTCTAGATGCAGGGACTGGACTATGTATGAATCATTTCAGTTACTACTGTATGTTAATCACAAGCATTGTAGATGGGAAGCTTTCTTTTAAAAAGATTTAATTTATTTTCATTTATGTAGCTCTCTCTCCTCTCTATATATGAGCTCAAGCGTGTAGTGTGTACTAATGTTGGCAGAGGCTAGAAGATGGTGTCAGATCCCCTGGAGCTGGAGTTACATGTGAGCTGCTTGATATGGGTGCTGGGAACCAAACTCAGGTCCTCTGGAACAGCAGAGAGTGTTCTTGAACACTGAGTCATCTCTCCAGACCTGTAACTGAGGATTAAAGTGATGGAACCACAAGGAAACTGGCATCAAACCAAGATGACAGGGAAGTTTCTGGCTACTTTTGGAAGAATTGGGCTTGGGCCAGTGGCTCAAAAATGAACTTCTATGTGGAGCCTGGCACATGCTGCTCCTGCATCACTACTTTGCTCCTTTCTATTGCTGAGCAGTATTCCATGGCACCAATGTACCATAGCTTGCTCAATCGCTCACCATGGGAGGATATTGCTCATTCTTCTAATAGGGTCTTTCACAGATCAATTTCCTTTTTGTTTAACATGAGTCCAATTTATCCATTTTTCTCTAATGTATATGCTTGGTATCTCAAGCTTAAAATGTATTTGCCTGGTCTTAGATCCCAAAGATTTTCTCCTATTTATTATTTTTTAAATAGAGTTGGCCTTTTGTATTTTCTATTTTGAATTAATTATTTTTTTTTGATTTTTCGAGACAGGTCTCTCTATAGCTTTGGGGCCTGTCCTGGAACTAGCTCTTGTAGACCAGGCTGGCCTTGAACTCACAGAGATACCCCTGCCTCTGCCTCCCAAGTGCTTGGATTAATGGTGTGCACCACCACTGCCTGGCTTGAATTAATTTTTGTGTAATGAATGAAACTAGATCCAAGCTCATTTTTGAGTAGGGGTGGTCCCTGGATGGGGAGATCTGGATGCTGTAGTACCATCTGTAGGGAAGTCTATCTCTCCTCCATTCAGTTGCTTTCACATCTTCATCAAAAGTCAGTCGACGGGCCAGCAAGACAGCCCAATAGGTACAGGCATTTGCTGCCAAGCACAATGACCTGCTTTCTATCCCTGGGAACTACACGGCGGAAGGAGAGAACTAACTCCTCCAAGGTGTCCATGTACTGTGGCACATGGGTGTACTCACACACAAATAAATACTTAGAAAAGCCAGGTAGCACCTGTATCTGGGTTCTTCTTTGTCTATCATTGCTCCATTACCATACAATTGGGATTAGTGTCTACGGATGTCTTAAAACCTGCTAGACTGAACTTTTCCTCTTTTGCTTTTGAAATTATTTTAGCTTTTATCTACTTTTCCATATGCATTTCAGAGTAATATTTTGTGTATCTTTAAACAATTCCTGCTCAGATTTTGATGGAGACTACTTTCAATGGCAAGCCAACTGGGCAGGATCGGCAGTCTTACTGTCAGCCCTTCTTGTCCACAGACATGGTATTCCTTCTCCATCTAGTCGGGTTTTTGCTTTCCTTTGTCAGCACTGGGCAGTTTTTAGCGTAAGTGCTTTCCATGTACTATTAGATTTTGTTGTAGTTTGGATCTTGAATTCCCCACCGGCTCACACGTTATCTGCTGGAGCGTGGGGAATGGTCAAGCATAGGGAATGTGCACTTGAGTCGGTATTTGGATCTTGGACTGTCGCTGTCTCTCTTTGGCTTCTTTTGTGGAGTTGATTCTCTCCTTTCTTTACTTGTGTTCTGGGGATTGAACTAAGGTTGCCAGGGTTATACATCAAGTTCCTTTAGCCACCGAGCCATGCTGCTGACACTTTAAAAGGAAATGCTTGCTTGTCTTGGGTATTTTGGGGAGCTGTATCTCTGCCTATAACACTGGATTGACATGTATGACTGTGCCTGGCTTTTTATGTGGGAGCTGGGGAGTCACACTCAGGTCCTCATGCTTGCATGGCAAACACCCTTACCTTCTGAGCCATCTCCCCAGATCCTGTCTACAGTTTTTGAGTGTGTCCCTTTGAGTAGCTTTCTGTGGTTGCTACATGTGTTGTGTTCTGTGCACACAACGTTTCTAAACTTATCATTGTCATATTAGAGAGCCAAGTGACACATGCAAGCCCTCATTCCTTTTATGTCTTCCCCATTTTTGCCTTAAGGGTTTTTCCACATCCTTTAGGCATTAGAAAACGTTATAATTGTTGCTTCAATCATCAAATATAAATTATAAAAACTCAATAATGGAGGAAAAGCTTATTTTCACCCATGTTTATGATTAATACATTTTCTTCTTTCTGGGTCTCTAAGTTTCTTTCTTTTTAGAGAAATTTCTGTAGCTATTCTTTTAGACTAGGCATATTGCAAACAAATTCTCTTAGTTTTCCTTCATCTGTGAATATATGGATCTCCAGTGAGCACAGAGTTCTGAGTTGACTCTTTCCTTCCACCTTTGAAAAATGTTACACCACTTCTGACCTCTATGGCATCTTGTTAAACAAACAAATAAACAAAAACAAAAAAACAAAAACAAACTCCACTGTCATTAGAATAATTTTTCCCTCTGTAGATAAAGTGTCAGTTTCCTGTAGATGTCTTCAAGATTTCCCCTTTGTCTTTAGTTTCTTGAAGGCTCAGCATGTGTCATTGCTTTTTCTTTTTCTTCCTATTACTGTGATGGACGACCTTGTCAGAGGTATCTTAAGAGAGAATTCCAGGCAACAGTCCATGACTGTGCAAAAGTGAAGATGGGAGGAGCTTGAAGAAGCTAGTCACAGTACACCTGTAGTCAGGAGAACACGCAGAGAGGATGCACACATGTTTCCTCAGTTTCTCTACACACGCAGTCCAGAATTCCCTGTCTAGGGAATGGGGCCACTCATTGGCACACAGTGGCTGGGCCTTCACACCTCAGTGAACACAATTAAAATGGTTTCCCACAGACATGCTGAAGACCGGCATGATCTAGACAATCCATCACGGAGACTCTTCCTAGGCAATTCTAGGTTTTGTGAAGTAATCATCACAGCATGGGTTATGGGGATGATGGTAATCTATTTCATTTATGTGCACATGTGTGTCTGTGTGAGTGTGTGCCATGTATATGTGGGTGCCACCAGAGGCAAGAAGAGGTCATCAGCTCCCTTGGATACCAGGTAGTTGTGAGGCACCCAACATGGGTGCTGGGAACTAAACCTGGCCCTCTGGAAGAGCAGCAAGTGCCTTTAACTGCTGGGCCACCCATCTCTCCATTCCCTCTTTTTAAGGATTAAGGTTTGGAAAACTTTTAGTTGTTATTTCCTCTGGAATCTTTTCAGTATCTCCTTCTCTTCCGGGACCCCAAGGACATGAAATCAGTTTGTTGACTTTGATCGCACAGATCTTTGCTGTAGCACTCTTTGCCTGGTTCTTTTGGTCTATTTTCTCTTTGATTTTCAGATGGTGGAATTACTATGACTGTCTTCAGCGGTGTTTTCCTCTTTTCCCTTCTGCTTGCGAACCCACTCCCTGGGCTTTTTTAGTTTAGTTATTGTATTTTTCAGTCCTAAACTTTCTGTCTGTTTCCTGTTTGTGTCTTCCAGTCTTCGCTGGCGCTTTCTGTGTTCTTGTTTGTCCCAAACACGTCCCTGTGGCTGTTGAAGCATTTGTCTCGTGTCTGCTTTGTGCTCTTTGTCAGATAACTTTCACAGCTCTGTCAGTGTTGGCATCTCTTAATGATCTGCTCGCATTCGGTGTGAACTTGCTCTTCTGGGTATGATGCGTTTTGTGTGTCTGTGTGTGTGTGTGTGTGTGTGTTGGTCTGTGCAAGCAGAGGCCAGAAACTGCTGTCAGTGTCTTCCTCAATTATTTGTTGTACTCTCCCTGAATCTGGAGCTCACCCATTTAGCCGGGCTGACTAATGGGTTCTAGGGGTCCACCTATCTCTATCTCTGCACCGCTAGGCTTACAGAAATATGCTTGACTTTTATGTGTTGGGGGGGGTGCTGGGGAGGCTGAATTTAGGCTCTCCATGTCTGTGCAAGTCTTTTACTGATAGAACCATCTCTCCAGCCTCAAGGGAGGATATCTTTAACCTTCTTTATATTGCATCTTCCCAGGGCACAGGTAAAAGTCAACATTGTCCATTCTGCCCCTTGATTTGATTTGAGCCTGCAGAACATGCAGACTGGGAGCTTCTCCAGGTGAGAGGAGCTTCCTGGTGGCTCTGGGGCCTGTGGCTTGGGTGGGCACTGCTTCAGGCTCAATGTTCAGCCTCCCACCCCCCACCTCCCAGCTCCTGTAGCCCCCACTCCGCCCGACACACAGCTGTTTTGGCAGGTGCGGCAGCTTGATTATCTTTCAAGTAGCTTCTTGGAACAGATGTTTCTGGCTCCTCCCTGTGCGGAAAACAAACAGGCGCAGTGTTGTCATTTGCTCCGCAGAGGAGAATCCCTCGGCTGCCACTGTCTCCTCAAGAGGTTGGGGAAGTCGTCAGAGTCTTAGCACACTGCTTGCCAGAAATTTAGCTCAGATGGGTGAGGGGAGTTCCTCCGGTCTTCTAGAGTGTATGGCCTCACGAGGGTGCTGGGATCGGGAGGCATGCTCAAAACAGAATCACATCTAGGCCCTGGAAGGTGGCTCAGTGGGTGACAGCGCTTGCCATGCAAGCATGAGGATCTGAGTGTGAGTCCCTAGCACCCATGTAAATGAAAAGGGTGGGCTTGCTTATGGACTTGCCTGTAGTTCCAGTGCTGTGGAGAGTGGAGACAGGAGGATTGCTGGGACTTTCTGGCTGCCAGACTAGCTCCAGATTCAGCAAGAGACCCTGTCCCAAGAGAATAAGGTGGAGGGTGTTAGAAGGACACCTAGAATCTTTCTCTGTCCTCTGTATATACACATACAGATGTATATACAACACACACACACACACACACACAGACACACAAACAGATATACACACACAGATGCACACACACAGATACACACACACACACACACACTTCAGACTTCTGTTTACCCTTTCAACATCACTTAGCTTTTGATTCTGAAAAGCTCCCAGAGTTTGTCCCAGGGTGAAAATTCCATTTGCAGGCTGGAGAGATGGCTCAGTGGTTAAGGACACTAATTTAGCTCCAAGAACCCACATCAGACTGCTCACAACTTCCTGTAACATGAGTTCCAAGGATTCTAAGGCTGTCTTCTGACCTCCGTGGGTCCCTGTCAGTGGGATGGAGGAAGCAGGCTTTGATTTCTGGTGGATGGGTAAAACGTCCTTTGTGAGGTCGAAAGTGTCATTTAAAATATGCCCTTGGGGCCATCCAGGTGGCTCAGAAGGTTACAGGCATCTGTTGCCAAGGTGCCCAACACCAGGCCTGAGTTCAATCCAGGACAGACATGTTTCCTACAAGATGGAGTCTTCTGACCGCCACACTTGTGCCCGGGCACAGGCAGAAGTCCCCCACATAAATTAATAAATGTTAAAAATATTTAAAAATAAAATCAAATGTGACTGCATTAATGGCGTTGGAGTTAGAGCCAGGATGCTGGCAGCTGTAACAAGCGTAGACACACATCCATCCTCAAGAGGCTAACTAAAGACACAGCAGTGAAAAGCAGCGAAAGGAGGCTTACTTAGCATGGCCACACTGGGAAGAGAAACAAGAGCTCCAGGGACTACCTCCGAGTCCATCTTCAGAGTCCTGACATGAGGTTTAGGGTTGCATAGAGGGCAAGGAGTGTTTACAGCTAAGAAGTCCTGGTCAAGATGTGGTCCTGTCCGCCACTGACCCCATCACAATTGTCTCAGGTCTGGTCTGTCTTGAAAGGTGGTCTAAAGAGTTGTCAGAGCCCTGTGGAATCTCATCCTGGAAACAAATCCCCTCTCTGGCTGGCATCACCGTTTAGCGGTTTACTTCTCCAGCATGAGATTCTGGGGGAAGTTCCAATTTCTTGGGGTGCATTTTTTCAATAGCCTGAACACCAAGGAGGAGGCACAGCATCTCTTTGGAACATTTTCATCCCTGCCAGGGCCGATGATGCCCCATTTAGCTCCTTACTTTTGCTGGGAACCAGGGCTGCTGGTGGCTCAGGCAGCAGGGTGGGCAGGCTGCTCCAGGCCAGGATAGGAGGCTCTCTTGTCAGAGGAGCCAACTTTCAGCCTGCTGTGTGCAAGTCACACTCTTAGTAGCTTGGGGGACCTTAGGTGACACAGGTACCCCCAGCACATTTGAGCACCTCAGTTCTTCTGCAGAAGCAGTTGACGTTTCATGACCACAGGCTGTTTATGTGGCATTGCATTTGTGATGGGGACAGCCCCAGTCTTGTTTCTGGCCGCATTTACCCATGTCTGCTCACTGACCAATGTCCACAGTTTCCCAAGGTTGGCAGTTAGGCAGAAGCTCTGGTGTCTCTCTTAGTGGTAATGCCACGCATGTACCAACTTTTCCAAAGGCACCTGATGACACTTGCTACAGTTGGTCCTGTGGCAATGCATGCCACCAGCGTGACCCCAGCCTCCTGGGTGCTTCTGCTGCTCGCTCATGTACCTATTGCTATGGCTTCCGTGACTCTGATGTTTCCAGGTATTCCTCAGTCCTGATGGCAGCCAAAAGGAAAGCAATGGAGTGACTCTTAGTTCATGTAATCCAGAGCTCTTCACTGTGGGCCTGTGTTCCACAGCCCTCTTAGTTCTCAGAAAATGAGTTCTTGGGCCAGCAAAATGGCTCAGCAGGTGTTTGCTACCAAACCTGGTGACCTGAGTTCAGTTCTCCAGGATCCACATAGTGAAAGGAGAGAAATGGCTTCTGTAAGAGGCCTCTGACCTCTACACATATGCTGTGCTATGTGTACTCTCCTGTCCCCCACGAATGATTATATAAATAAAATGATAAAAGAAAACATTTTTCCCGTCTCACCTTGCTCCTGGGTACCTAGCCCAGCTTGATTTTACTAAGTTATCACCAAGCCTCAGTTTCCCAACTGTATAATGAGACCAGCGTGGAACAAACATGAGACATGAGAAAGGCACCGTAGAGCTGTAATTTTGAGGCTGAAGGGACTCCATGCATGATCAATATTTGTTGACTGAATGATTTATTGCAGCTTCCTCTCTTGGACCCACCAGAATAACACTTTGTGTAGAGTTGGGCACACAGACAGTGCCTAATAAATATCCACAGGCTTGAAACAAATGTAAAATGAATGTGAAAGAATGGGGGGGCTGGAGACCCCCTTTTCCAAAGCAGAGTAGACAGGTGGATCCTGGGGCTGAGCTGACGAGGCTCACAGCAGACCTCCGGGTATATTCCAAATCAGGGAATTAGGAGACAATGGGGGAGACTGCCAAAAAGAATTTATCTCGGAAGTGGAGTTTGGGGAATAGCACTAATATTTTCGGAAATTGAAACTCCAACCATGAAATTGCCTATCATTTATCATACGCAGGCTCTCAAAGGGGAAACGGAAAAGCATTTAGTCTTATTGCTTTTTAAACACACGGTTGTTGAGCGCAGCCATCTAGGCTGTGGTTTGAGGAGATGGTGTGTCTGAGAGGGTTTGGCCGGCAGCTTGGTCCCACATAATGCAAGGCTGCTCTCTGAAGACTCCAGTCTGTCCGGACCTGAGCCATGCATGGTGGGGATCCCCGCTGAGACCAGCCTTGGGCAAGTGGGAGAACTAATTCCAGCTTTCATGGAAAGCACCCCCAGTCATTGGAATCTCCCCCACCCCTGTGTTGTGTCTGATAATTCTGTTACTTTTGAAGTCTTCCACACTTTCAGGGCCCAGCTGGCCTTTCTTTTCTGTGTATGGTGTATGTGTGTACATGTTCATGTATTTGCATGTGTGCGCACGTGTGCGCACATGGAGATCAGAGGTCAATGTCAGGTGTCTTTCTCAATTGCTCCACTTTATTTTTGGAGACATGATCCCTCACTGAATCTGGAGCTCACTAATAAGGCTAGATGTACTGGCCAGTGAGTGCTAGGATGCTTCCTGTCTCCACTTCTTTGGAGCTGAGACTACGGGCTCTCTGTGTTTTATGTGGGTGCTGGGGGGTTGATCTCAGGTCGAAGCTTGTGCCTCACATTCTTTACTGGCTGAGCTCTTCCCAGACCCCTTTCTTTTCTGCTCTGACCCTGCCTTCTTTGTCTCTAGAAGCCATGCCCAAGCTTAGTTAAATCCAACTCCTCCTCGTCTGTTTTTCACCCACATTCCAAAACATAGCTAGAGAGAGAGCACCAGCTTCTCTCTACACTCATTGCCTTGAACCCTGGGGTGGGGGTTTTGCTACGGTGCTGCTGCAGTGGTCCTAGGGCCTGGTTGTTCTTTCCCATTCTCCAAGGAAACGGCTGCTTCCTTCCTCCTGCCCACACCTCCACTGCTACCCACCTCACCCGCTCATGCTTTGTTCAGGAAATAGCACCAATAAAGAAGATAATCTTCCAATGTGAGCTTCGCAGCCGTGCCCCTCCCCCTCTTCCTCTGCATGAAGGCTGTTCTCTACACGTGGACTGTGGGCCCTGCTCCTGTCCTCTGAACTGTGGTGTTTCCTCTTCCAGCATCCTTGCCTCTTCCCTATGCTGTCACACAGGATGCTCCATCCACATGACTCCACACCTTCCTCCAGTTTCCACCTCATTCCTCCGCTCCCTTTTGCCTGGATCCTGCTTGAAGAATTGATCAGCAGTGGTGGTGCACGCCTTTAATTCCAGCACTCTGGGAGGAGCAGGGCGATCTCTGTGAGTTTGAAGCTAGCCTGGTCTAGAGAGTGAGCTACTCAGAGGAACCTGGTGTCTAAAAACAGCAACAACAATGAGAGAGAGAGAGAGAGAGAGAGAGAGAGAGAGAGAGAGAGAGAGAGAGAGAGAGAAAGGGAGAATTTGTCAGCTCCCACCTGCCCTCTCCCACTGTCCCAGAGTCCTAGAACTTTGCAGCCTTGGCATCCAATAGAATCTCTCTGGTCACTCAGTTCCAGGTCACATGGCCCCCTTTCTTTCTCTTTTCCTTGACCCCGGGCTGCTGTGGACCCAGGCCCTTTTCCTACTTCCTGCAGTATTCACCAGGTTGGACCTCCACCTCTCGGCATGCTCCTTTGCAGTCTGTGAGCCAACCCTGCCGCCATTTCCCAGCCTCTCTATGCAGGACTCCCTCAGGGTTTGGCCTTGAGTTTCTTTCACTGTTTAATTTCCCAATTGTCCGGACATAACTTCCTCCTAGCCGCATTTAACTAAGCCCCAACCACCACCTCCATCTCCATCCCTGGCCTCACACCCCCATTCAGGAATCTAGCCATTACCATAATATCAACAGGAAATGCCTAGGACCACCTCGCCAGTCAGACAGCCAAGGGTGGGAGATGTCTCCATCTGTATGGCGCTTGTCCTTCAAGCCTAAGGACCTGAGCTGGATCCCCACAACCCACATAAAATATCAAGTGTAATGGGAAATATGGACATTTGGTCAGCGTACAGGTAGTAACGGGGGCAGAGGGAGGGCTGCGGTCAGAAGCCTGGATGGGCAGAGAGGCTGCTGGTCAAAGATGGCAGCAGACGTGTGAAGTGGAGGACGCACACAAGGCTTTCTGAGACAGTGAAGGTTGAGGATACGATCCCTGTGGGAGCAGACACATAAGCAATGGTTGATGCCAATCAGGTAGAGGAGGGACACAGGGGCCCCAAGATTGGGGGCCTTAAAAGAGACTTTGAAGTCCCCAGAAACGAAAAAAGGAGGTGGAGAGGAAGACAGAGGCCAAGGGTGTTGGTTCCGTCAGTACCGAATCTATGAGCAAGGGGTTCAGGGGAGCTGTGCTTAATTTTGTACTTTAAAGTTTCTATTAGCATACATTAATTGCACCTAATTCTGGGTTTCGTTCTGACTCTTCTGCACATGTGTGTGGTGCATTTTGGTCCCATCTTTGGTCCCCTTCCACTCTTGCTAATTCCCCTCCTTTCCGACTAGTCCTCCTGCGGCTTTCATTTTTACTTTGCCGTGAGCCAATGGGTCTAGTTAGGGGAACTTACAGGAGGGTGGGCTCCTTGCCAGTGCCTATGCCACTGAAGAAAATGTCTTTCTTCGGGAGCTGAGCTTTTGAAGTGGCGGCAGAATAGATACAGTGTAGATACAGAATAGATACAATAGAGAATCCACAGGGGGTGAAAAGGATGCGGACTTCAGCCCTTGGCCCAGAGTTTATGGGCCCTGGGAGCAAATCCGACTCCTTTTGGAAGGGGCAGGGAAGCCAGGCACTGGTTAGGACAGAGTTCAGATACACAATGGGAATGTGGTATTGGTGATGACCATGACTGGGTGCCCTCCCTCCCTCCCTCCCTCCCTCCCTCTGTTCCTTCCTCCCTCCTTCCCTTCTTTTCTTTCCTTTCTGTGTATGTGTGTGTGTGTTCATATGTATGCACACACTCTTGTACATATGTGTGTGGAGGCCAGAGTCAACCTTCAGGGCCATTCCTCAGGAGGCCATCTACTTACTCTAAGACAGGGTCTCTCAGTGGGATGGAGCTTGCTGACTCAGCTAGACTAGTGAGCCCTCAAGAGTCACAAGCCTGCGCTACCACACCTGGCCTTTTTATATGGGTTCTGGGAGTCGAACACAGGTCCTCATGCTTGCAAGAGAAATGCTTCACCAATGGAGTCAGACACCGCTCTTGGGTCTCTCTGCCTCCAGGCTATGCAAGAGTGACAGCTAGCTTCCTCTGCCTCTCTGACCCTCCCACTACCATGCCCCAGCTCCTACTCCAGGCGTCTCCAGCTTAGACATTTCCCCAGGAGGGAACTGTGTTAACACAGCTCATGCCTGGGGGTTTCAAGATGTCTCAAGATGGGTTCAGCTGATGGCCTTGGCCCCACCCCTTAATTCCCCATTTAAAAACAATATTCACTCAATAACAAACCTTCCTGATCACAAGAGCTCTGATGATAGCCGCTGCCATTGGCCAGATGTTTGCCTTGACTCCTGCTGGGACCTGCATTTAGATATCATTTTACATCCTTACCCTCTCCCTGCCAGATATGGGATGATTTTTTTTTTTTGAGATGAAAAGCTGCAACTCAGAGAGGTTAAGTGACTTCACTAAATTCTCACAGCTTGCTAGTGACAGAACTGGGATTAGAACCCTGAAGTCTTTGGCTTCAAAATCTGGTACTTGCCAAGAGTGTTATTACTGAGATGTCCATCCCCGACTGGGCACCAGATTGCAGACCAGGACAAACAGACTCCTCGGGTGGTCTCGGTGGCAGAGGTGGCTGGGTGGGCTGCTCCCCCCTCTTCAGCCTCTTGGGCTGGGGCAGGCATGCATGCACAGCAACCGTCTCCAGGCAGCAATAGGATGAATAACCGATGGTGATTAGCTAAATCATAACATCCCTCATGCCACGCACAAGTGATGAGACAACTGGTGCCAGGCCTCGATGAGCAGCAGCGGGCACCCCCTCGTCGCATTCGTCCTGTCCCCCTTCCCGCCCCCCAGCCTGGAGAAGCCACCGCAGCGCCTGCTGCCGCCCTGTGTTATCTGGCACGTGAAGTGCCGCTTCAATGAATATAGATTGACCTTATTATAGCAGCCGGCTGCTGGTGCCAGGCGCAGCCAGGCATACTTTGCACAAATTAAAGGTGTCAGCATGTAATTTACGGTTCATGGAGGAGGAGAAGGGCTGGTGGGGGTGGGGGAGGCGCCAAGGTAGGTAGGAAGGAAGGTGGGCTGCCGTGGGGCTGGCACCAGGGGCCCTCACACGCTAATGACAGGAGGTGCCGCCGAGGTGTCATTTCCATCCCCGGCTTTGCTCATTTTCCCTATTCATCGCTCAAAGCGGGGACAGCCCCCTCCTCGCAGCCCCCCCCCACCTCCGCACCATGTGCATGTGTGTGTATTTTGCAGCTAAATTACTGGTTTTACCTGAAGAGCGTAAAGGAGGTGTGCTAATTTATGGCTTGGCAGATAAAGCCTTAGTGTGGGGAGCTGTCTGGGAGGCCTGTAATACGACATCATTTGACTAACACACCCCAGAGCGGCTTGACATCTCGAGTTGGGCCTGTGATTAAAGTTGTGGCGTTCTTCCCCTCCCTCTCCCTTCTCCGACACGGAGAACAGATTAAACTCTAAGTAATAGATCTCGGGTTTCTTGCCATCCCACTGATATACACAGTACACAGTTTGACACAAAGAGTAAGTTATATATCACAAACAACAGCCTCTGCCCTTCACCGCCTGGAATTAATTTTCCATTTGCTGAGCTTCCCTGTTCTGCAGGCCCATTTCCCAGCCAGCAGGATGGCTCCCCTCCGTCAATGGCAGGGGAGTCAAATGGATAGGGAGACTTAGCTAGGGACAGGTAGCATAAACCCTCGGGGCATTTCAAAGGGGGTAGCGGAAGCTGGAAGGGAGAAATGGCTTCCTGCTGTCCTCCCTGTGTTTGGGTGGGCGTGGGTAGGGGATGGGGGTTAGCTGGGTCTTCTGATTGATAGCTCTGGATCCTGGATGTGGGATGAGGCCTGTTCTTAGGGTGGGGAAGTTAGAGCAGATAGACAATGCCCTGAATCCCTCTAAGCTGCCATGTAAAACTCTGTCTCCTCCACTCCATCTGGGCTGCACCTAGAGGCTACTGATGCCTCTGTCTGTCCCCAGGCTTGGTTATTGTGGGTACCAGTGGAAGATTGGAGCAGGGGGCTCAGTCAGGTCTTTTCTGCTTCTCTTAAGTGATACCCTGTCCCTGGAAGAACTGTTCCCCTCACGGGGGAGGACACATTACCAGCTCCAGCTCCTGTCACCACCCCACATATAACATCTGGCACTTGCTGTTACCCTTTAGGCAACTCACTGTCGTTTTTGGTCCCCTTAACCCTGTTGGCCACTGTCAATAGCCTTTCTCTTTCTACCTTTTCAGCTGGACCATCTGGGGTAATTCTAGTTCCTATGGTGACCATGACTGGTACCTGGGTTGCCTATCCCTCCCCACTACAGACTCTACTGTCCTAGTACTCTGCCTGAAGGCATGCTGGTGTGGGTAGAAGGTATCCAGATCTCCATGGCAACATATTGGCTGATTAAGCCATTATAAGAGATACTCAGTCAAGGGCTTCATATAGGGTACTCAAGAGGGTTTTATTGGCCCTTGGTGGCACTCTCTGGCTAGGCCCACTAAGCGGGAGAAAAAGCCAAGGCCTGGATATGCAGAACCCAGGTCTGAGCCTGAGTCTGGCTCTAGGCAGAACAACTTCCTCTTCACTGTGTATGAATTCATCAAGCTGAGTTCTCACATCTGCACACAAATACATATGCAAACACGTAGGTATGCAGTACACATGCATACATACACACACATATATGACTGCACACACATATGCACACCATGTGCATATATGACTTGATGTCTTGGGGTGGAAGTTGAGGATGGTCAGGGAGGCAGGTCCAGAGTTGGCAGATGGCACCAGACCAATCAAGAAGGACTTTTTAGAGGAAACAAACTGGTCCTGAGGTGATTAGACTTTCATCAGAAACATACTACATGGGATCACCATGTTGCAGGAGGATAGGGAAGTACATTAAAAATACAAACACAGGGGGCTGGAGATACCTCTCAGCCAGTGAGGTGCTGGTTTTTTAGCATAAGGACTTGAGTTTGGATCCCCAGCACCCACATAAAAGGCAGGTGTGGTGACATATGTCTATAACCCCAGGACTGGGGTGAGAGTGGAGAGATAGGTAGATCCCTGGAGCTTGCTGGTCAGCCTGTCTAACTGAGTCAGTGAGCCTCAGGCTTAGTGGAAGACCTTGCCTCAAAAAAGACAAAGTGGACAGTGACAGAGGAAGGCACCTGACATCAGCCTCTGGCCTCTCTATGCAGGCAACATGTGGGCCCATATGCCTACCTATGTACATACACATGCCAACAAAGACAAGTTCATACACCTCTCTCTGCCTCATACACACACGTTGCACATCAAGGCCTCCTCTCTGTCTTCCTGAATCAGGCTTCCAATGTGCAGCCCAAGAACCCCTTTGCTTCTAAGGTCATCCAGATATGTGACCAGTTGGGGAGCAGCAAACCCTCTCCCCACTCCCACTGCACACAGGGAAGAATGGAAAAGAAGAACGGGGGACTGAGGGACTTGCTCAGGGGCTCACAGCAATAGTTCTCCAGCCAGCAGGGAACCCTGTCTCTCTGCTCCCAGCGCAGTGCTCACCTGGGACGTCGGCCCACTCACCCCCCCTCCCAGCTCTCCAGAGGACCAAGTAGAAATGACGCTTCCCTAGCTAGAGACCCAGGATCAGCCTCCTCCCCCACTCTGCAGCCGGTTCTCAAGATGGCAAGTGGGGGGTGGATGAAGGTGGAGGCAAAGTGAGAACACGCCTGGAATAACATGACATTTAGAAGGATGAGTCACTGGCACTTGCTGTTTTCCCCTGCTCCCCCTCTGCACCACGCACCCCCAGGCTCTCTGAGCTGTAGGAACACCAAGTCTGGACAAGGCGTTGGGGAACCTGCCTTGGGGCTCCTGCAGGAAATAGTGGCTGAGATGGGTTCTGGGTGGGGTGCTGCTCTTTCTTGGGTGTAACTGTTGGGGATTCCCTGTGGGACCCTCACCATCAGGCCCTTCTCTTTCCTGGTGCCATCAGCTGGGGGAATGCTCTCTTGCTCTGACCTAGTCATTGGGCCTGAAACTCTTTCTCTCTGGTGCCTCTGATGGCTACAGAAGGGAGGAGGAACTGAATGGGCTCGGAGCTGGGCAGGTAGCATGAGATGCTTCAGACGCCCTTCTTGTCCCCAGACTCAGGCAGGATCAGTCAGCTCGCTCCATGACTAAAGGGAGATGTGGGCAAGACTGGTGAGTGGTCCCTTGGGCCTTGATAGCTTGTGTCCTTTTCTTCAGCGCCAAAGGTGGCTGGGCCATTTTTAGGGTGGGCTGGACAAGGTGCCTGTGTCTTCCACCCACACTATCCTAAAGTCCCTACATTGACCATGGGAAGACTCGCACGCACATGCGCGTGCACACACACACACACATGTGTGTGTGTGCATGTGTGTGTGTGTACAAACCCAGCCAGATGAGACAGGCCTATTCCATTCTAGGTCCACACAGTGCTGGACACATAGCAGGTACTCTAGGACAGATGTTGGATGCAGTCTGTGACCTCTTAGGATCTTCTCAGTAAGTAGAAGACTAAGCAAAAGTGGTACCTTTGGGCAAGGATCCTTTGTGAATCAGAAAAAGGAGCCCTGACTGTGTGTGCCCTCTGGGGTCCCACTGTAGAGTACAAAAACAAAACAAAGCAATCAAAAAACCAGCAATCAAAAATCCTCAAACAAACCCAGACACCTGCATTTGTAAGCACCTCTCAATAATGTACCCCTTAATTGTATGCCTTGGGGTGAGATGTGGGTGGCACATAGTAGGTGTTCAGTTCATCTGGGTGACTGAGGGGAGTGGGTGAGGAAGGCAGGAGTTGGGGCGATGTGAGCATGTTCAGCCCCATGGCAGGCTCCTGCTCAGCTACTTCTGTTTCCTTCCTGTGGCTTTTCCATTTTCTTGGAATGGAGGTCTTCTTGGAAGGGATGCTGGAATTGAAAGGCAGGACACACCAGAGCAAACTCTGTAGAAGATATGAATACTCTTCTTTGAGAGACTGGGGCATTTGGCGACATTTCCGTCGGGCCCCTTTTTAAGCAGTCCTCTGCTAGAGGGAAGAATCCCAAGACAAACACCTTGACCCTGGACCTTGAGTGCCACAGGGGCTGCTAGCTATAGAGCCCTGTGTGTGGCTAACCCAGAGTGAGGATAGAGATGTGGGGTGAGGCTGGTGGGAACAATGTGCTCAAGAGTGTGGGAGATGAGGGGTGAGGGTGGTCCCTCACCACAGTCACCTGCCTCAGCTTCTGCCCACAGGTCTGAAGTTCTCCTCTGTGGCCTCTTGTGTGACTGGCATGTGGTCAGAACACCCCAGCCTGACTCCACCAACATCCTGGCAGCTGTGCACTGTTCAGGCAGGAAGTGCTTGGAGGCGCTTCTGCAGGTGACAGGGGCATGTCATCAGCTTTACTATGTCGTGTTACCGCCCCCTTCAGTATCTTTCTCCTTTCTTTCTGTTGCTCTCAAAGTCAGCCTGAGAAGAGGATGTTCCCACGAGTGTTTCCTGCCCTGGTGTGGGAAGTCCTTCTGTATATGTGTTGCTTTTATTGGTTAATAAATAAAGCTGCTTTTGGCCAATGACTTAATAGAGTAAAGCCAGGCTGAAAGAGATATATAGAGAGAGTAGGCAGAGTCAGAGAGAAGTCATGTAGTTGCTGCTGGAGACAGACACCTCCCCTGGAGTGTGTTGGAATCTTGCCGGTAGGCTACAACCTCTTGGTGATGCACAGATTAATGGAGATGGGTTAATTTAGGATGTAAGAGCTAGATAGCAATATGCTTAAGCTATTGGCCAAAGAATTTTGCAAATAACATAGTTTCCGAGTGATTATTTCGGGTCTAAGCGGCTGGGAATGAACGAACAGCCTCCTATTACAAATTGGTGTGCCAAAGTGGTCTGAAATGTTTGTGGCTGATGCCCGCCACCCACTTTAGGTCCAGATGCTTTTGTGCCCACTCGGGGTCAGAAGGAAAGTAGCTGAGAACATGCCCATGGCTCAGCAGTGGAATCAGGTCTGCTAGGAGTGCCCAGGCAGGAGAGCATGATGGATTCCTGCTGCCATACACAGAGATATTTCCAGGCTGTGCAATGCACTGCCTGGCAGATTTAGCTTTTACTCAGATAAAAAAGGTTTTATGTGCTGCATGCCCAGAGTTGAGGTGGTGAGGGTAGCTCCCACCCAGCAGCACCAGAGCAGGCTGTGAAGTACCTCTGCCATATTGAAAGCCTAAGAGAGGCGGAGCTGGCATCCAGGGCTGCTGAGACCAAGCTGCTGACCATTTTAAAAGTACTCCTGGTCAGAAAAGGATTACAGATACACAATAAAAGCAAATTTAGATTAAAAAAGACCTCTAAATGGATCATAGTGTGTTTAATAAATGTATGTAGGCTTGGGAGAGAGAAGAAAAAGAGTATAGAGAGTTATAAAAAGAAGTAAATGGTTTTTTAAAAAATAAAACAAAGTCTTTAAAGAGACAGAGTAAACTTGTAGGAAAAGTAATAAAGTAAGAAAAATAAGCCACATGAAGATGGAAAATACACAGAGAGTTTGGATTATGTATACTATTGTGTTTTCTTTGAAGTTTTTGACTGCAGAGAGACATTTGATTCAGGGGACTGCTAAGTTAAACCAGCATATATATTTTAAAGGTTTCTTGACTTCAAAATTTGGGTTTAAGAATTTGTTGCTTTGGAAAAGAGGTTATTCTTTTGTTTCCACAGAGGATGAGAACCTATGGATTCCTTCCAGACTAATATGGTTTGATGGACCAAGACCCCCTGAAAGGTCTCTGTGAACCTTAGAAATGCTTCACCCAATAAACAGCAGGAAGTAGTTCAGAGAGAACTATGCCCAAATTCCCAAATATTGTTTATAAATGTTTGTTTACATTTAAAGGGGGATATGTTATAGAGATGAGTACCTTGCATTGGTATGGATCTTGGTCTATTGCTAGAAATTTAAGGTCAGTTGTGTTATATGTATTTCCGCTCTCAATTAAGGTATTGTGTTTGTGTAGCTCATTAAAAAATGTAATGTATAATTAAGAAATAGAGGTTAATAGGTAGTCATCTGTAACAGTCAAATTTGTAGTGATGCTAGTTAGGTTTTCTGGATATATAGAGAAATATTTCAGTTAGATACATATTCTTCAAATCTTTCAGAGATCTTCAGAATATGGCATTTAAAACGTTTTAAGAACTCAGGACTTTTTATGACAATGAGACATGTCTGCTCCTGGCAACACCAGTTTACTTCAAGAGGAAGATGGGCATCAAAGAGGCTCCTTATGGATCTTGCTAGCCATTTGGACAAGAAACTGTTCTTGCCTGAACTGTTTGACTGAACTTGCAGAACCCACAGAAAAATGACTGTTGAAGCTGCCTAAAGAAGGTGAGACAGTCCTTCAGGGTTCTTGCTTCATGAAAGACCCTGCCAGACATTCTGCAGGACACAGAAGAAAGTGACTGACAAACTGCCAATATAGGTGGAACTGTCTTTGAAATTTCCTGCTTCATGGAAAAGTCTACTGGATACTATGGGCCTGTAGGCTGAAGATGGATGCTTCAACAGTACAGAAGAACTTTGAGTGACTGTCCATGTCCCTGCCAATTCTAGAGTTTTAGATGTTGCTTACAATGCACTTCCTGTTTACTTAGGTAATATTATATCCTTCTGGAGTCTTTGATGGAGTTGAAGAATAGATAGTTATAGTTATAGTTTTTCTTAGATATGATAAAATATAAAGTGGATATAAATATTGTAACTGTAATTCTTGCTTGATACCTGTTTTGCTATATGTAATTTTACTATGTTAAAGTTAAAACCTTCCTTTTTATTTGAACAGAAAAGGGGAAATGGTGTGGGAAGTCTTTCTGTATATGTGTTGCTTTTATTGATTAATAAATAAAGCTGCTTTTGGCCAATGGCTTAACAGAGTAAAGCCAGGCTGAAAGAGATATATAGAGAGAGTAGGCAGTCAGAGAGAAGCTATGTAGCTGCTGCCAGAGACAGACGCCTCTGCTGGAGTGTGCTGGAACCTTACCGGTAGGTCACGACCTCATGGTGATGCGACAGAATAATGGCGATGGGTTAGTTTAGGATATAAGAGCTAGGTAGCAATACACTTAGCTATTGGCCAATCAGTATTGCAAGTGATATAATTTCTGAGTGATTATTTCAGGTCTAAGTGGCCAGAAATGAAGGAGCAGCCTCCTACTACACTGACCCTCCCTCTCTGGACATAGATACTCTTTCAGGAGATTTAGGGTCTTGCCTGACAAGGGTACAGAATGAGAGTTCCTTGGGAACTAAGTCCCAGCAGGCTTTAAAGACAAGCAGAAACCTGGGCAGGTATGAACTAGGCTCTTTTCATAGAAGCAGGGACTCGAAGGCCACTATTCGGCTCAGCCAGTCATTCAGTGTCCCTGTTTTATAGACTAGGATACAAAGTTTTACGGACAATGTGACCTTCCTAAGGTAACATCTCCAGGCTCTTTGCCCCCTTCCCGGACTCCCATTGGAGCCTGTCTGTGTATAGTCTGTATACCAGCTAAACAACTGTCCTGAGACAAGGCTGGTTTGGGGTAGGTCCTGTGGAGGCCCAGTGGCTACACCCCCAGGAGGCTTGCCCCACTGACCACAGGAATCCTTCCTGCTCCAAAGTTTCCTCCTCCTCCTCCTCTTTCTTTCTCTCCCCTCTGACCTCTTCCTCTTCCTAACCTTTGGTTTTATCACCGTATTTTCAGAAGCTGCATGCAAAATACTTTTACTGTATCATCCCTACTTCACCCACGCTTGTCTTCCACCTCAACCTGGCTGTACCCTACTCTCCTCAAGTAGCGAGTAGCCTCCTACCCTCATATATGTTGTTATTGATAGTAATATGCATTGCTATTATTACTTGTGTATGCATGAATATGTTAAGCTGTCAGAGGACAGTTTGTGGAGTCACTTTGCTTCTTTCATATTAACATCGGTTATAGGAGTCAAACTTAGGTCACCAGGCTCCTGCTGCCTTGGCAGCTCCCTGTATAGTCTGCTTTCCACAGATGAAAGAAAACATATGATATTGGTCTTTCTGGGCCTGACTTGCTTCACTTAATAACAATGGCCTTAAGTTTCACTCATTTTTCTACAAATGACACAATACCATTTATAACTATAATACTCCACCATATGACAATATTTATTAATTTTGTGTGTATAATTTTCCTTATGCAGCTGGATAGGCTGGAGACTGTTCCTTCCAGGTGCCTCAGGTCTTAGCCTCTGCTTCCTAAGAGTCTCATTTGCAGCAAAGTGACTCTCTGCTGTCTTTCCTGTTCACTCTATAGAAGGGAGGGATCTAGTGAATCTGTTTAGTTTCAAGGACTTCCTGAAGGCATTTTGAGTTGTTTGCTTCCTATCTTTTTTGTGTGCTGCTTTATTGATTGCTTTATTCTTTTTTTATTTATTTTATTGAGCTATACATTTTCTCTGCTCCACTCCCTTCCTCTCCCCTCCCTTTCAACCCTCTCCCATGGTCTCCATGCTTCCAATTTACTCAGGAGATCTTGTCTTTTTCTACACCCCATGTAGATTCGATCCATTATGTCTCTCTTAGGGTCCTCATTGTTGTCTAGGTTCTCTGGGCTTGTGATTTGTAGCCTGGTTTTCTTTACTTTATGTTTAAAAACCACTTACGAGTGAGTACATACAATAATTGTCTTTCTGGGTCTGGGTTACCTCACTCAAAATGATGTTATCTAGCTCCATCCATTTTCCTGCAAAATTCAAGACATCATTATTTTTTTATACTGTGTGGCACTCCATTGTGTAAATGTACCACATCTAGATGACAACCATGCAGGACAGATGTGTGTGTGTGTGTGCCTTTGTCATTTGATGGTGATGGCATCCAAGGGTCCTGAACTCTGTCCCTGGACTGTCCTACTCCTGAGAGGTAAGACTGAGTTTCTTGGGTCTCCAGATAGCAAAGGATTTTGAGGGCCTGAACTCTGACACTGACTTCTCTAGCTGGCCTGCTGGAGCTGGGAAGGAAACCACAGAAATGAACTCAGGGCTTTACAACCAAGGATGGCAAGTGGCTGACCAGGGGAAGGCAGAGTACAACCCTGCAGACAGGTGCTGCCAACTTCCTGCCAGCCATCTGCCATTCAGCAGCCTGGACCTGTCATGCATCTAGCTTTCTCTGCCAGCATGAGGCTCAGTAGCAGAGTTGTTAGGGTCAGAACCTGTGATCTGGAAGCCCTGAAAAGCGAGGCCTAGACATCTGTCTCAACAGACCAGTGAAACAGACAAGTCACGACGACAATCAGGAAGAGGAGATTAATTCAGTGTGGCTACGTTGGAAAGAGGACAAAGAGGCCCAGTGACCCTCCACAAGTCCATGCTGGGGTCCTGACATGGGTTTAAGCAGAGGTAAAGGGCTATGCATAGCCCAGTGGTCCCTGTTACGTGTCGCGCTGCCCATTACTGTCCCACCTTTGGTCTCAGCTCCAATCTCTCCTGTGAGGAGGTCTGATAAGCTGTCAAAACTGTATGGAATCTCTTTCTGGGAGACAAGTCCCCCTCTGGCTGGCACCAGGCTTCAGTATTCTCCTTCTTCCAGCGTGAGATTCCTGCAGAAATTCCAGTTTCTTGGAATGTATTGTCTCAATACCCTGAGAGGGAGGAGCAGGGATATCTCTTTAGAGAGCTTCATCCCTGCCGAGAGATGGTGGTGGGTCAGGCTTGCCTCTGGCTGGCTGGAGCTTGTGAGTCTCAACAGGGATATCGGAGAGGTCCCAAGGACAGATGGCTATCGACAATGTCTTTGGGGAAGCTCCTGGTCAGGGTGACAGGGGTCAGTACAAGAATTCAGAGCAGACATTTCTAAACATTTCAATTTCAACTCACTATGAAGAAAAATAAATTAGATCCCAGAGCCTTAATCACTGTCTACATTTGAAGGTCATGCACCAATGTAGACATTCTGAAATGAAAAGCTCAGAAAATATAAGTAGCATTTCTGCTCATGCACCCCTGTGGAGAGACCTCAGCTCTACCAGCTCCAAAGGCTGCGGTTCTGATTTGAGCCCAGGGCTTTGCTCTACTGCCTGTGGCTGGAGGCCTTAGAGCCAGTCTCTTCTGTAAAATGGGACAATAATTCCTACTTCCTGCAGCTTAAATGAGATGGTACAAACATGGTGTGTCTGGGATAGAGCTCTTCAGGCTGGAAGAGCTCCTGTGTGGTAACCATGGTGATCTTCATCCTGCAAGGGGCTGGAGGGATGGCTCACCCTTTCATGTTAATGTAAATGAAACTCACCTTTAAACACCAGGGGCCAGCAGGCTCATTTTCTAGGTGGCCCCACTGTCACCAGAGATGCCAGGTCATGGCCAAGCATAACCCTGTGACTAAGATGACAGTTTCCCTTTACAAGATCCGATGCTCTGCCACCCCCTCACTGTGACCGCGAAAGGTTAGACCTGGAGCCTGGCTGAGGGAAGGTGGCCTGGTGTTCTCTAGGATGAGGCCAGGGAGCTGGTCCAATTTCAGATTCCTCTGTTCCTTTTGAAATAATTGAAGTGTCAGCTTGGGTTCACGGGCTGGTCACAGCTTCGATCCCTCCCTAACTTCCTACGGCAAGTCCATGAATTATACAGTGTGGGGGCAGACGGTTCTAAGGAAGGCTGCTTCACAAGCTGGGCTTAATAAGGACGCTCCAGCTATTCTTGGAAGGCATTTGCAAGTCAAAAATATGGCGCACACGGAGCTCTGATGTCGCCTTCAGAGTCTGAGCGTTTCAGCTGGGTCAGCACTATTTTATGTCACATGCCATCAACAAGAAGTGAGGAGGGACATGGCACTTTGTTTGGCTTTGTTTCCGTTTTAACTTTTTGGTGATAGCACAAATGGTCAAATGGGCCCGCCTTCCCCCATGTTGACTCCCAGTCATGTCAATTCATCACCCCTGGGCTCGGACGGGCCCCTGGCTGGAAAAGGAGGAGGTGCCCTTGCCATCAGAGCCTGGGGCTCAATGACTAGGAGAGGAGGGCTTTTCTGTTTTCTTTCATGGCCCTTACCTACCAGACTCTAGACCATAGTGGTGCCATGTTAGAGACTTGGCTGAGAAGAGGGAAAAAAGGCAGAACAAATATTTCACCACTTACCCCAAAATAACGATGTGTGTGTGTGTGTGTGTGTGTGTGTGTGTGTGTGTGTACGTGTGTGTGTGCACGCACACATGCACACATGCTGGTGTATGTTTGTATGTAGATGCACCTATGTGAAATGTGTGTGTGTGTGTGTGTGTATGTGTGTGTGCGTACGCGCACATGCTGGTGCATGTTTGTATGTAGGTGCACCTATGTGGAGTGTGTCTGTGTGTGTGGAGGTCAGAGGCCAGCCTTGGTACTTGTTCCTTTCGTTTTGGCCCGTTTTGTTTTTTGAAACAGGGTCTCCTGTGGGTCTGGTACTTGCTAAGTAGGCTAGGTTGTCTGGCCAGGGAGCACCAGGAGTTCAGTTGCCCCCATCTCTCCTGCACTGGTCTTATAAGCTTAGGCCATCATGCCTGGCTTGTTTGTTTTTAAGGTTTGTTTTAAACTATGTGTACATGTCTGTTGTGAGGATACATGCACACAAGTGAAGTTTTCCTCAGAGGCAAGAAGAGCAAATCAGATCCCCCGGAGCTGGAGTTATAGGTGGTTGTGAGCTGCCTGGTATGGGTGCTGGGAACTGCATACAGGGAGCAGCAAATGCTCTTATATGGTCAGCCATCCCTGCCTCTACCACACTTCCCCTTAAAACATGGACCTGGGGATCAAACCCAAGTTTTTTCTGTTTATAAGGTAAGTATTTTACTGGCTAATGTATCTTCACAGCATCCCCCTCACCTCCCTGCCACCAATCTATTTTTAAACATCAAATATCCGAGAGGAGGTAGTCAAAGTCATCAAGCCGAGGCTCATATGGGACAGCCTCAGGTAGAAGGCCAGATGAGTCCAAATGGTTCTTTTAGGTTTCTTGAAGAACAGAAGATTCCCTTCATGATGTGGGGATAATGGAAACCCTGTTTTAGCAATGCTGCATGCCAGAAATGCAGGCTTCCCACTTGGACTTTTGAGGACATGGGGAGGTCTGTCTATAAACTTAGACAATAACAGAAAAGGCAAGCAGGCCTCATGTATGGGAGACTTGGATTAAGAATATCTAAGAGGCCTATATATCCATGTTCCAGCTACTGAAAGCAATTAAGGGGCCATGGCTTCCCTTTAGGCAATAAGATAGATAGATCATTCTAAGAAAACTGCCACAGACCCTGGGTATGAGCTCTGAGCTTAGGTGCTGTACTAGAGAAACGTGGCTTCACATCTATTTCAAGAATGTTCCCAGGCCTGAGCTGCAGCTGAGGGCCATGTCTGGGTCTGTGGTCCTCCTAAGCCAGGGTCTGTGCTGATGTCTGTAGTTCCTGTTACCACCAAAGGCCATATGGATACCTGGGTTCTGGGCTGACATCTGAGGCCATGTTGGTATCTGAGGGTCATGCTGCCCCTGGGGCAATACAGATCTGAGAATCCTATATTGCCACCCGTGCAGTGCCATGGTGACTTCTGGGCCAAGCTGCATCCTAGGGGCCATGTCTGAGTCTGTGGCCCTGCTGTAGCCAAGATCTGTGCTGATATACACAGTGCCTGTTACAATTAAAGGTCCTGTGGATGGATGCCTGGGACCATGTTAGTGTCTGAGGGCACCCTGTAGCTGGAGTGATGCCAATCTGAGTGGCCTGTGCTGTCACCTGGGGTCTTGGTGACATCTTGGCCTGAACTGCTACTTTGGACCATGTCTGGGTCTGTGGTCCTACTAAAGACGGGATCTGTATTGATGCCCAAGCTGCTTCTGCTGGCCACGTCTGGGTCTGTGGTCCTGCTACAGCTGGGGTCTGTGTTGATGTTCGTTGTCCACGTTACCACAGGGCCCATAGGAACCATGTGTTGAAGTATGAGGGCAGTGCTGAGCTGCCCTCACCCCACACTGGCCTGGAGGAAGCCTCCCCTCACCAGAGAGCTCACTCCTGCACTTGGGAAAGCTGGCCCCACCCCTCACCACAGGTGTCACTGGCTCTGCCCCTTGCCTGAGGGGGGGATAGTCCCAGTGACCCAGACTGATCAACTCAGCTACCACCCAAGCACACATCCAGGGCCTTGAGTTGGCACTCTCCAATATCTCCCCATCTGTGATCTGCTGGGGTATGTGAAGGTGGTTCTGTGGAACCATAGCCCCAGGATCTCCACAACTCAGGGCAACCGCAGGATATCTAAGAGGAGATCCACTGAGGGTCCAGTATTGGTGGCGTACCAGAAATTAGAGGCCTTGAACCAGACCAACAGCACACGACACAATGAACATTTACAAGTAGAGCTGTGTGGACAACAGGGCCTACTGCGTGACACACAGCAGCTCCCAAGGCTGCTGAGACAAAGGGAAAGGTGATGAAGAGCAGGAAAGATTGAGGCTCGAAGTGGTTTTTGATTGAGTTTGTTTTTGTTTTTCTTTTTTGTTTGTTTAAATTAATATTCTTATTTGCATTTTTTATTTATTATTTTTATTTTATTTCTGTTATTATTATTTTTTTTAGTTTTCCTTTGGGGGAGCACACTACAGTGGTAAAGGGTGGATAGAGGAAAAACTTTGAGAAATGGGTGGCATTGGGGGCGCATAAAGTGAAATTCCCAAAGAATCAATAAAAAAATTATGTTTAAAATTAAATAAATAATAAAAAGCAAAAAAATGTGCTCAGGCATACAGGTTGGCTCGCTTAGGATGCTGGATCAGGGGCTGGTAGGTGAGCATGGCGAGAGGACAGGTACTGGAGCAAGAATCAGAGGAAAGGGTTTCTTGCTCCACTAGGCCACCGATTCAGTGGCACTGCACAGCAGCCTGGCATGGCTTCTCTCCCTCATCTGTGCATGTGCAGCCAAACGCCAACCCTGCATGCCATTCTCCAGGGTGCGGTCCGCTTCTCCAGGGCTGGGAGCACAAGCACATGATACCACGCCTGGCCTTTTTACATGGAATGGAGCTTGGGTTCTCATCCTTGCAGCGTGGCAGACACCTTACTGACTGAGTCTTCTCACAAGCCTTCTTCCTCTTTACCAGCCCCTGACCCCATGTTACAACAGAAAATGTAGTAAAGTCCCTGCTCCCCTCCGGTAGGATAAGCGGATCCAGAGGAGGATGGGGTGTGGGAGCTTGCTGAGCAGCCCTCATACTCTGCTCCCTCGGAGGCTGCTTCAGATACAATCTGTAGCTGTTACTCAGAATCTGCTCCCCACCACAGCAACAGGTTAGTCATAGTCCTGCCTTTTCCTGCTGCACCTCACAAAGCCCAAAGCATCCTCAGGCCTTAGCTCCTGGTGTGAATCCCGTGCCCGAACCGCTGATGTAAGAACAAGTACTCCCTAGCCTCACCAACTGTTTCTGTGGCTTTGGAACTGGGACGTGGGTTGATCTAATCAGAACGAGTCTCTGGGTCTTGGCTGGATATGTGTTCTCCATGTCCTCGGTCGTCCATCATTGTCACCTTGTTCCAGTGAGACTCCCTCATCAGCATCTGTTCTCATGGGTGTCTTCTGAGACTGGTCACCTAATCCTGTCGTTAAAGAGTTGTTCCCTGTCCTTGATGACATCAGCTGGGTCGTGACAGTATCTTCATCTGAACACGTATGACAGCTTCCCTGGCTGTTGTGAGTCTCTGGAGAAGTTCTGCCTCTCAGGTGAGTCCTCACTTCTCTCTACAGGCCTGGAGAAGCCCATCTGATGTCTCTGCACCAGGCTGGGGAGGGGCTTCTCTCCTGGACCACTTTATGTCAACTTGACACAAGTTAAAGTCATTTGATAAGGGAACCTCAATTGAAAAAAAAAGCCTATGTAAGATTAGGCTCTCTATAGGTAAGCACGTAGGACTCTTTATTAATTAGTGATTGTTGGGGAGGGCCCAGTCATTGTAGGGGCCACTCCTGGGCTGATGGTCCTGGGTTCTATAAGAAAGCTGGCTGAGCAAGCCATGAGGAGCAAACTAGTAAGCAGCACCCCTCCACGATCTCTGCATCAGCTTCAGACTCCAGGTTCCCGCCTCGTTTGAGTTACTGTCTTGACTTGGTGCTCAATGGACTGTGGTTCAGGCTATGCAAGCCAAAGAGAGCCTTTCCTCCCCAGGTTGCTTTTGCTCATGGTGTTTCATCCCAGCAATAGGAGCCCTGACTAAGACAGGCTCCATGGGTCCAAATATCTGGCTCCTCCACTGGATTGTGGTCCTCCTCCAAGGCATGCTGTCATCTCAAATCTTCCTTTCTTATTTTTAAAATGTGGCAGAGATGTTTGGTTCTGTGGTTTCCTTTGGACCACAAGAGGCATGAAGACCATGGCTCCTTATGCCCACCACATGCATTGATGGTCATCCTCCGCTGGCACCTTCCATACACTTAGGTATCCATCTCTAATCGCTACAGCAAGGTGCTTTGGATCTGCAGTGAACCCTCTTCTACACTCACACAGTTCCTTCCAAGCTTTGTTTCTAATGATACTTGGGATGGACAGGATTTGTACAAATCAAATTTCAACATTTCAAAGCTTGTCTCTGTCTTGAGATGAGAGGTGTCGACTGATTCATTCTTGGCTAATGTTTTCAATTTTCATCTATTTGTTTTTCCTCCCTCACCTCCCCGTCTTCTGCTTTTTTCTTTCCCATCTTTTAGGTAGCTCAAGTTGTCTTCAAACTTGCAAAGTGACCAAGGATGACCTTGAACTCATCCTCTTGCCACTACTGTAGTTCAGTTGGTGGTGTGTCCACCTAGCATACACAAAGTCCTGGTCTCAAGCTCTATAAATCAAGCATGGGCTACACACACCTGTAATTCCTGCGCTTGAGAAGTGAAGGCAAGAAGACCAGAGGTTCAGCATCATTTTTGACTGTGCAGAGATTCAAGATCAGCTTGGGCAACAGAAAACCCCATATTCAAAAAATGGGGCAGTGCTTAGATTTCAAAATATTTAAAAACTGTTTCTTAAACTTAAAAATTTCATTATTTCTCTGTGAGTGCAGACATGTGTGCACAGGCACACCTGCACACACACACACACACACACACACACACACACACACACACACACACACACACACGCATACCATAACACAAATATGGAAGTCAAAGGACAACATGTGGAAATTGATTCTCTCCTACTGTGTGGGTCCTAGGTTTTGAGCTCAGGTCATCAGGCTTGGCGACAAGCACCTTTACCCACTGGGCAATCTTACCAGCTTGGAAAGTGTGTCTTGCTTATCTTTTAGGGTAGGAAAAGGACTGGGGAAGTGGCAGACAATAAACAGTGGAGAGTTTGATGATTATTTCTGTCTGGAGGAGGAAGAAGAGAGATTTTGGAAAAGCCTAGCAGCAGAAGAAGACAAGGGCTTGGCAGGAAGCAGCATAGAAATGGCACAGGATAGGAACTGCTCCATGGAGAACATTGGCATATGTGCTGCGCTCTGCGGCTGTCCATCAACTCCCCTCCCTCCTGCAGGAATGAAGCATCTCCTTCCCTGCCTATTGAATTAAGACTTGGAGGTGTGACTTAGTTTGTCCAGTGATTGTGAGATAAAGTGACCCACTTCGGGCTACAGACACTTTCACTTAGCTCCCCACAGTGGCTGCTTAGTCATGCCAGGTTCCAGAAAGAGACAGCAGCACCTTGAGCATGACGTGCAGTTACCAAGCTGTGGGTGCCTGAATCCATTGCCACTTGGGCAGAATTATTTATTGAACCCCAGCCTAGCCTAGCCTGATTGATGATACACCATAGTTGAGTGTGGATGGAAGGGAGTCTATGTAACTAGGCATCAGCTTCTTTCCCTGTTAATTGGTTCACATGGGAGTCCCTGGGTGGTTGGGGCTAAAGAGGAACCACTATGAATGACCTTGGGCATCTCATCTGTCCACCACATCCTCAGAGACTAAGAATGGGAAAGGCATGGGAAACAAAGGGAGGTTCAGAAGCCCCTTCTTGCTGGTTAAGATAAATGCAACTTTACAGAAAAATAAATGGCTCTTTTTTTTTTGGTTACCACAAATGTCACTATTATCACAGATGACATTAATTTTTAAGAGAAAAAGAAGAAAATATGTCACAGTTCTGTTTTGTGCATATGCTGATTGAATGAAAAGTTTATAGCAGATGCCAGCTTCAAATAAGGACATATAAATATTTAATTGTTTGTCTTCATGTATACATTTCTGTATACACAATATGTGTTCGCATTCACACAGAGCACTGGTTCTCAAGTTGGGGTGCTTTCATTTCTAGGGGACATTTGCCAATGTCTGGAAATGTTTTTGTTTGTCCTAGCTGAGGTCTGGGGTGCTCCTGGCATCTGTGGGAAGAGGCCTGGCACGTTGCTTATCTTTCAAAGCCCAGGGCAGCCTATGTTATCTGGCTCAAATGTCAGTGGTACTGAGGTTGAAGTCAGATATTGTGGTGTACAGTTGTAATCCCAGCACTTGGGAAATGGAGGCAGAAGGATCAGGAATTTGGAGTCATTTTCTGTTAGGTGGACAGGCTAAATGAGACCCTGTCTCAAAATAATCATTTTAAAAAATAATTAAAAGAAACACCAAACAACTGTGCTGAAGTTGAGAGATCCTGGCCTGGGTCCACATTCATGATAGACATCCTTGGTTGCCAACTTTACTGCGTGTGGGGTTAAGTAAAACCCAAGAGGCTGGGTACACCCGCCAGGGATTTTTTTCTTAAATAAACCATTTGGAATGAGAAGACCTACTCCTAATCTGGATCTTTGAGGTGGGAAGATTCATCAGATCCACCTTTAGTCTGGACCACACCTTCTGCTGGCAGTCTATATAAAAGACATGGAAGAAGGAAGCTCTCTCTCTTTGCCTGCTTGTTCTCATTCTCACTAGCAAGTCCCCTCCTCCACTGGCATCAGGGTCTACTTCAGGATCCTGGAGTATACTGCAGACCAGCTCAGACATCCAGCCTCATGGTCTGAACAATTACTGAATTCTTGGACTTTCCATTGGTAGCCAGCCATTGTTGGACTAGGTGGACCACAGCCCCTAAATCATTCTAATAAATCTCCCATATATATAATATATATGCTTAATATTATATATAAAACATGTATGTATATATTTCTGTGTACACATTGATATATACATAAAATCTGCATGTATGCATTTCTGTCTACATAACATGCATGTATCTGCATACACACAGGATGTATATATGCATGTATACATTTCTGCATGCACATTTATATATGTATATGTAAAATCTGTATGTATACATTTATGTATACACAGTATGTGTTTATATGCTTATAATACACACACACATACACATTCTTTCAGCTTTATTTCTCTAGAGAATGCTGAATAATACAGCATCTGAAACCAAAAACTATGCGGGTGGAATGCATGATGACATGGTGTTCTTTCTCTTCAAGCATGGCCATTTACATACCTGCTAGAATCTTTTAACAGCCCCATCTTGGCTTACTCTCCTGGCTAACTACAGGAGTCACAGGCTGGTGGAAGACCATCAGCCCTCATGGCCTCTGAGCACAGACTCCACAGTCTTGGCAATGTTCTGACTCCAGGGGAAGACGCCCAGGTTCAGAGCACAGAGCCGGGTTCAGCTGTCCCATGGCTGTCTTAGAAGAACTGCTGGTTCACACCTGTGTGCTGTGTGGTACCCAGGGGAGCTCGGCTGTGAAAAAGTGAAGCTGTGGAGATGGGGTGGAAAGGAAGTTTGGGTGCAGAAAGGCAAGGTAGTATTATGAAGATAAGGATTTTGCTGCTTTTCTTTTATTCTGTATCTATGTACATATGCAGGCTTTTGTGTGTGCAGGTACACATGTGTGCATGGGTTGTGGAGGCCAGAGGCCAGCCTCCAGTATTGTCCTTTAGATAATGTCCACCTTGGTTTTTTGAGACAAAACTTTCACTGGGACCCAGGACTCCCCAGTTAGAGTAGTCCAGGAATCCTCCTGCCTTAGCCTCTCTGCTTCTGGGATTAAAAGAACATGCCTAGAATTTTTGTAAAAAGTGGGTGCCGGGAATTGAACTCTGGTCCTCATGCTTGCTTGATGACCACTTTACCGACTAAGTCATTGTCTTGACTCCATGATATTGGATTTTAATGCACTATTTTAAGCATTACTTCCTCGAGAATGTTTAGAAAACTTTTAGGTGTAGCTTGCTTCTGTGCGGATAAGATGTAGGATTTTGAAACTATATGTTTTATATATTGATATCTGTTTGTTATCTGTCTCTCTATATATACGCATTTACACGCACACACACACGAATCGGAATGGGTACATACATTAGTAAGGAGTGGGAACTTATACTGTCCTGATAGTCACCACTACAGTCCCACAGAGATGAGGAATTGTCATTGAGAGAGCATTGGGTTAGAGTGGGACCTGTAAGCAAACAAGCCAGCTAGACCTGGAGTAACAGCAGCTGGTCTGCTGGGAAGGCAGGAAGTTTTTAAGTTTTTGCTTTTCAGTTGAGGGAGTCAGAAAAAAAGTTCAGAGCAGCTAGCAAGATGATGAGGGCTCAGCCGGCAAGATGATAAGGGTTGATGTGATGGTCCAGCAGGTAAAGGCACTTGCCACTGAGACTGACAGCCCTAGTTTGATCCCTGGAACCAGTTGGTGGAAGGAGAGAACCAATTAATTAAAGTCGGCCTCTGCCTTCTACACAGGAGCCATGATATGCTCTTGCACATACACATGCAAAAGAATAAATAATGTGATTTTAAAATTGGTGAGCTACTAGGATGCTCAATGGGAGGTGGGGTCCATTAAAGATATGGGGTGGGAGAGAGGGGGAAGCAGGAAGGTGTTTTAGAATTGGAATGTTGCTGTGTATTATGTTTCTGCTTTTCTAGGTTTAAACAAACAAACAAACAAAGCAACATGTCTGCCAGTGCTCTGAAAGACAGCTTTCCACTCCATCTGATGCCCCGTGAGCTCATGTGTTCAGCTGGCTGGAGGAGTCTGGGCTTGGGGTTCTATTCATGTGGTCTGAGCAGAGGGAGGAATCCAAGACCAAGCCATGCTGGAGTCTTTACCTCAGTCAAAGAACCCTATTGTTCCTGGTTTGAATGTGAAATGTCCTGAGCAAGGCTCATGTGTTTGATCAGTTGACCCCTAGGGGGTTGTGGAGGGTGAGGAAGTTTTAAGTGGTAGGGGCTAGCTGTAGGAAGTGGGTCCATGTGGGAAGCAACCTTAAGGATTATTAGGTTATGACCTAGTCATATCTCTCCCAGATGGCTTAATTCCCCTGTAGGTATGAAGAAGTCAGAAGCTTGTCCTGCTGCACTGTGAACTCTTGATGAAGCAGAATGCTGTAAGGAAGGGGCTGTCAGGATTGCCTATGCTCAGTCAGGTGCCCCCAGTCTCTCTTCCCTAACCTTCAGGGCACTTTAAGCCTTGGATTCGAGTTGGTACCATGACAACTCTTACCTTCCATTCCCATATCCTTCTGACGTGCCTTCCTAGACTGCAAGAGCAACAAAGATAAAAATGATGTTTTTGTCAGCTCTGGTGGTACAGGTCTATAATCTCAGGAGGCTGAGGAGGGAGGATTGAAAATTTAAGGCCAATTTTGGCTTTGGAGCTAGTTCAAGGTCAACCTTGCCAACTTAGACCCACCTATCTCAAAATAAAAAGTCAAAGGAAGGAGGCTGGGGACATATCTAAATGATAGCATGCTTGCCCAGCAAGGGAAAGGCTCCAGGTTCCCTGAGTATAAATAAGAAAATAAACTAACAAGAACATATTTAAGGCAGGAATGGTGACAAGTGTCTGTGATCCCAGGACTTGGGAAGCTGGCATTTATTTTCTAGACTCCCTTGCAGCTAGATCTGAGATGTGAAAATAGAAGAGAGGTGAGTGTTAGGTTTGGATGGGGAGATCCTATTAGAAGAGTTGATTCCATGATTAGACATAGAGACAGACACATGGTGGGAGCTCTGTGAAAGGTTTAGGCCTCAGCACCAGAGACAGACATCATGATGGGATCTCTGAAGAGAGAAACCAGAGCCCACATAGCAGAAGGAGGAATCTGTTCTTGTATTTTCAGAGGATGGAAAGTTTTCAAAGCAAGAGTTGGCAACCTGGCTCTTTCATTCCCAGATGGGGCAAGGGAGGGGAATGGGTGGCTTTGGTGTAAACTCACTTTCCAGGTGAGAGTACTGGTGCCAAGGAGTCTGTTAGCAGGGGGCTCACAGTCAGTGTCTCAGTAGGGGCCTGTGAAACTGGGAGTGGAGGCTGCTGTGGCTGCTGTGGTCTGAGCAGGGTCTGGATTCTACAGTGAGGTCCTCTTAGTGTTGCTTTTTGCTGCTTTCTATGAACAAATACATATTCTCCATATTCCCCAGTGTGTTAGCATCCAGGTCCCATTCTTGCTGGAACCAAGAAAAACAATAGTGATAGATTGTGATCATTGGCCTTGGTAAGGGACAAAGTGGTGGTGTCCTGATTCTCTACCTTAGCTATGTCAGAAGTGACAGCCCCCTAGTGGGTCAGCTTCCATTTTGTGGTGTCTCAGAAGATGCTCTTGGAAGCCCAGGAAACGCCATGAAGCACTATCATTTCTTTTTTGTTCTCTCTCTCTCTTTCTCTTTGTCTCTCTCTCTCTCTCTTTGTGTGTGTGTGTGTGTGTGTGTGTGTGAATACACATGATGACTGGAGTTGAATGTCATGGCTAGAGTTGAATGTTGGATGTCTTCCTCAGTCATTCTCAACCTTGTTTTTTAAAAGTTATTCATTGTTGTTACATGTGTATGAAGGTGTGTGTGTGTGTGTGTGTGTGTGTGTGTGTGTGTGTGTGTGTGGTGTATCTCTGTGTATGTGGTGTGTATCTCTGTATGCATGTGTGTGTTCACATGCACATTTGGGCATGCACATGCACTTGCCATGTGTGTGTGTAGGTCAGCAGACTCTCGTGGAGTTGGTTCTCCTTTAACTTTTGCAGGGATTCTGGGGGTTGAACTCAGATCCACAGGCCACGCAGCACTTTACCTGCTGAACCCTCTACATTAAATTTCGAGGCAGTGTCTGTCATTGAACTTGAAGCTCAATGGCTAGATTGGCGGGCCAGAGAAGCCCAGGAATCTTTCAGTCTCCATCTCCCCAGTGTTGGGATTCTATTGGTGCTGAGGATTGAACTCAGGTCCTCATGCTTACCCGGCAAGCATTTTACTGACTGTGTGATCTCTCCAGCCCTTGTTCACATTTTTTAAATCCCTGCATTAAATCTCTCTCTTTTGAAAATGGCCACCTTTTCCCTGTTTCCTGCTGATGGATCCAGGACCTTCTAGAAGACAAGACAGTTAGAGCCACTGAGCTGACACACCGGACTTTAAACTGTGGAGTTAGGGTTAGGTTGCCCAAGTTGGCTTGGACTAGGGTGAGGCGAAGTGCCAGACACAGCATTTCAAGATGCTCGCCCTTGGGATCATGTGAGTACAGGACCAGTCAACGAGGAGTGCAGTGTGTCAGAACTCTCTCTCTCGAGGGCCTGCACTTGCCTATCTCATCCCGTTTCTGTGTCATCCTGGTCCTGCCCTCATCGTGGAGGATCACTAGCCCCACGTTTTTAAAGGGACCCCACTAGTTGCTGCAGCATGACATTTCCGTGCAGTAGCATCTGGAAGGCAGCTGGGGACATCGGTCTGTAAATAGTTCATGCCAGGACCCAATTGCAAGGTTGAATTAGTGAGGGAGGAGGGATCTGAGTGTCACACCAGCTGGCCAGAAGTGTCTAGAACAGTGGTTCTCTATCTTCAAATGTTGAGATCCTTTAATACAGTTCCTTGTGTTGTGGAGATGTTTCTCAACACTGGGTGATCTAGCAAAGGAGCATTCCAGGGTGCATGGAAAATACATGAGGTCTCGCTCCTGAGCAATGGTAGTGCTGACTTGCTCTGGAGAGTTTAAGACATGACCTTTGAGGGGTTTTGGAATTGCCATGGTTCAGGGGCTCCTCAACGCCACCCATCCCCCCCATTATTGAAGAAGACGGTTGATATTGTCAACGTGCTAGGAACTAGAATCTCATGGAGACAAATCCCTATAGTCACATCTGTGAGGGAGTTTCTAGTCTGGGTTAACTGAGGTGGGAGGCACCATTCCAGGGGTTGGGGTCCTGGACTGAATAGGAAGAAAGGGCAGGTCTGTGTGTGTGTGTGTGTGTGTGTGTGTGAGAGAGAGAGAGAGAGAGAGAGAGAGAGAGAGAGAGAGAGAGAGAGAGAGAGAGAGAGAGAGAGAGAGAGAAAGAGGGAGGGAGAGAGGGACAGAGAGGTCCAGGTCTGACACACTGCACTCTTTGTTGATTGGGCCTGTACTCACATGACCCCGATGGTGAGCACCTATTGGAAAGCTGTGTTCTCTGTCTGGGCACTTCACCTCACCCTAGTCCTAGCCAACCTGGGTAAAGTCAAAACTGGGTAAAGTGTTCATCTCCTCTCTCTGCTTTCTCACTGTGAGTGTCATGTGACCAGCTGTCGCATGCTCAGGTAGCCATGCTTCCTGGGTCATGATGGGCTGTACCCTGAAACTGTGATGCAGGCTAAGCATCCTCCTTTAAGTGGCTCTTGTTGGGTGTTTCATCATGGCGAGAAGGAAACTGACTCATGCATTGATTAGCGGAGTGGGAACTGAGAGCTGTCATCCTCTGGGGCTGCAGTCTCCACGGGTAAGTACCTGCAGGGACAGTAAAGTTGACTATCTTTGCTCAAAGCCATTGACTTTGGAGGACATTGCTGGGCAGCAGTAGATAACATACACAGCTTTGCTAACCTGGTCTTCTGCAGCATGTCCCCTTCTTGCATGTGTCCATATTCAGGGTGATGTAAGGGTGGTACCTAGGGCTACCTTTGATTTTTTTACTGTCTCACCCTTGTCCCAGCCCTGTATCTGTTCTATGGACTGTGTCCTGATGGCCTTGTCCTTGTCCTCATGCAGACTGACCCCGCCTTTAGCCCTTATGCCCTAACTTGGCTTCCTGTGGAGAGATCTGCCCAGAGCTGTGTAGGAAGCTCCTGTGGTCCTTCATTAAGCCAGGAGTCAGGCATGATGGCCTAGGCCTATAATCCCAGCCCTTGGGAGGCTGTTATAAGTCAGAGGTCAACCTTGGCTACATAATGAGCTCCACGTATGCCTGGGTTATAAGAGGAGACCAAACCAGACAGCATATGTGGTAAGGGAGGCTGGCAACATCAGATGACGACTCTTCCAAACTCTGGGCATCCATGAGTCTTGTACTACCCTGAAGTGTATGGAGATACTTTAGTAAATTAGGTAATTAACAGGCCAAGGGACAGCCCAAAGGAGGTCACAAGAGAATGCCCTTCCTCAGAGGAGAGAAGAGTTCCCTTCAGGACGTCATGAAGAAGCAAAGGAAACACAATCCTTTTGGCAGAACTCCGACTGACCCCTTGTACCAAGCATTCTGCCTGTGCCATCCAATTCTCCCTGCAGCCTCATAGGCATGCGTGCTTTCAGATCCCAGGTAAGCCAAGTCCCTCACCTCCAACCTAAAACATCAAAGAAGCTATGGCAACCAAGGATTTGTGTGATTCAACTGAAGGCAAGTGAGGCCTGACCTGATGTGGGTGATTTACGGTCTGAATTACCTGCTGACTGGAAATATCTGTGTTTCCCTGAACAAAGACTGGTGCCGACCAGAACTTTCTGGGTGTTACGTAATACCATGATGCAGCCTGGAACACAGGTGCATGTAGAGGTCAGATACCAACCTCAGGTCACTGTGCCCTTTTTCTTGCTTTTGACAGGGTGTCTCAGTGGCGTAGGCTCACCAATGAAGCTAGGCTGACTGGACAGTGGTTCTTCAGCACTGGGATTACAAGTTTGTGTCATCACACCTGACTTTTTCGCGTGGGTCCTGAGGATTGAACTCATGTCCTCATGCTTGTATGGCAAGCACTTTATGTACTGTGGCACCATGGCCCCAGCTCCTTACCCCCAGCTCTCTAAAATGGAATGTTGTAAAAATCTTGAAGCATTTGATCCACAGATACAGTATAGTGGACTGGCATTCTTTTCATGGTACAGATAAGGGGAACCAAGGTTCTCTGAAGAACAAAACCCTCGCCAAACACTGCAAAGCTAACAACAAGAGTCTGTTCAAGCCTTGAACCGGAGCTGTCTCAAGCCCAGGAACCAATGCTGCCTTTGTGCACACGTGGATTCAGAGGTCAGGACGGCAGCATGCATTCACCCCTTGCTCCATGACATCCTTCCCATCCTCTGGTTTGTTTGTTTCTTAAAATTAATATATTTGGGGTGGGGTAGTAAATGTGTACTCTGGTGCTCATGTGGAGGTCAAAGGGCAACTTGTTGGAGTACTGTGTGGGACCCTGGGATCAGATTTAGGTCCTTAGGCTTGGCAGCAAGCACCTCTGCCTGCTGAGCCACTTCACGAACCCCCGTCCTTTGGTTCTTGGCAGCATTATGGCCCCATGCTGAGACGCCACTTTTCTACCTCCACCAGTGCTGGCTTTGTAGCGCCATTTCTGTTATTTCTATAATAAACTTCAAAAAGCTTTCTGTGTTTTGGATGTTTATCATTTCTGGACCCAGTGGCAAGCAGACATTTATCCACACAAAGCCTGGAGTTTAATGAAGCTTTTGTACTGCAAATATGTTCATGGGCTGGAAATAGAATAAACCCTTGGGCGTGTCTTCTCATCAACCCCTTTCGTTCCACCCCCCCCCAAGCCCTCGCTTATCCGGTGTCTCTGCCAGCACTCCTTCTGGTCTCCTCCTCTCCCAGTAACTGGAAGTGCTCAACAAACACTGAGTCCTCACTTCAGCTGACAATGTGGTAGAAGAGGTTTTGTGGCTTGTAGGAAAGCTTATGGAAGATGGAGGTGTCATTTGCTAGGAGCAGTGAGACAGCCAGCTTCTCTAATTTGAGCCTGAGTTTAACTGTGTATGAAGTAAGGAGAAACTGGTATTAGCAAATACCAGTGCCAAGGTGTGACATCTCATGTTCACAGCACCCCATGATAAAAGAGAGTGTGGGCTATCTGGCCCAATCAGTTTCTGTGAGTGTCATCCTCAGGTGACTTGCCTCATGACAACAAAAGGACTGCCTGTACCACCTGTGGCCCCCGAAGAGTGGCGGCGCCTGTTTCTGAGCTAAGCAGAGTTAGCAAAATGATTGCTTCAAGTCAGCTCTGCTCTGACCGAAGCGGCACTGATTCCCTCGCACACAAGAGCAGATTTATAACTGATTGCTCTAAGCCAGAGTTACCTGAGCTGGTCCCCAGCACTGGGGATTTAAGATTTCCCAAGTTGCTTTGGAACAACTAGGCCAGCCCCAAGAACTGGAACCACAGTCAGGTCTGCTCCAGTGGCGGTTACTACACACTGAGCTGAAGCCCAGACCTCCTGTCTCAGCGTGAGGTTCTGTACCACTCTCCGTTGGCATCTAATTTCACATGGCTTTGCAGAGGTTACCTCCTGCTGCTTCTCTCCATGGTCTGGGCCTCATTCCACCATCAACTTCAGATGGTGGGCATCTGAACCTTCCCGGAATCTGTGGGCAAGGAGGTGTGGAAGCCCAGGAGTAGGGCACCGCTGGCTTGTGACATCTTCCTGAATGCAGTCTCTCTACCTGCAGGGCTGCCCCTATCCACATTAATCCAGCTTTTCAAAGTGCAGGAGTATGTGGCTGGCTGTGTGAAATAGGCTCTTACCCATTAATATCACCAATTCTCAGTGCCCAGAGTGAGTCACAGCCATCCTAGCTATGTTCTAGGCACATCCCATTGTGTACAAACATTATGTGTATATATCAAATCCTCCTTCATACATAGGAATTATGATATAAGCATGCTTGTTGGGGGGATACACGGATGCCTAAAAGCAGCAGGGGCTCTGATTACACAGGGCTAAAGGGATGAAGGTTGCCTTGCTTACACCACCAAAGACTGTCAGTCTGAGAAACAGAACCCATAGGAGTGATTTTGTTTTGGTCGTGTGTGTGTGTGTGTGTGTGTGTGTGTGTGTGTGTGTGTGTGTGTATGACATATGTAGGTGTTTGTGTGTGGAAGTGCAGGCTCCTGTGCCACAGCGCATGTGTGGCGGTCAGAGCACAGCCTAGGTCTCAGCCCTTCCTTTCCATCTTGCTTGAGACACAGGGTCTTTCCCTTGTTGTTTTGTCGCTGGTCCTTATGCCAAGCTAGCTGGGGACACTTGAGTCGCCACCTCTTATCTCGCCATAGGAGCCCATGATTACAGACACACAGTGCCGTGTCTGGCTTTTATGTGGGCTCTGGGGATTCAAATTCAGGTCCTTTACCCACTGAACCATCTCCCCAGCCGTAGGATGATTTAATAGAGGGATTTTTACTTTATTTGCCATTAAACTATGACCAAATAGAAAATGTACTTGAGAAAGCCAGGAAACAAGTTGTGAGATAGTAATTCACAAGGCTGAACAGCAGAGCATTGAGCAGCATGGCCATGGACAGGAATTCAGTCTGGATAATTTATGTATTAGAATTTAAATGACACAGTCTGAACTAGACACACAACAGCCAGAAAAATAACCTTACATAAGAATGAACACAAATGTTCATTGGCTAGTATCATTGCATTATTTCTTTCTGTAATTAAAAACATACATTCTTGCTTTGCCTGCACATCCCCGCTATAGCTACAGGTCAGGTAGAGAATTTTACATAAAATGGAGAGATTTTAGTGCAGAGGATCAAAGACCAGAAAGACAAAGTGGCCACTGAGAACACGGGTAGGCAGTGTCCCTGAAAGAGCAGCTTCCCTCTCCTTCAGGAAGGAACTAAGGAAACAACCTGGTGTTTCTAGAACTTGGAAGCTTACAGAAGAGCCTCAGAAGTAGGGAGATGGTTCAGCTGGGAAAGTGCTTGCTGTGGGAGGATGGGGACTTGAGTCTGATCCCCTGGGCGTGGCAGCACAGGGATGTTATCCCAGCTCCAGGGAGATGGAGCCAGGTGGATCCCTGGGGCCTGCTGGTCAGCCAGGCTAGCCTGATGGGCTGAGAGACCCTGTCTCCAAAAGGCAGAAGGCACTCTTGAGGAATGACCCCTGAGGTTGTCCTCTGGCCTCCACACACACAAGCACACATGTACACATGCCCCCCCCACGCACACATATACACATACTCGCACACACACAGGAAGTGGCCGAGCAGAGCACTAGAACTTATAGTAAAAATGGATGTGGCACACTGCTGCTGAGGTGTCTTGGGTACATGCTGGACTTGGTTCAGAAAGTGGGGTCATCTGTGGCTGCTGGGTTGACAAAAGTCTGGCTGAGGTGATCCTGCAAGGCACAGAAAGCAAATGACTTAGATACAGTCCCTCCTTCTCCTGCCTCCCTCTGTCTTCCTCCTTGAGTGCTCCTGAGTGCGAGACTCACAGGGAACCTCTGATTCCCTCCCAGGAAACCCCTCCCCAAAGCAGAGTGTAGGAACCATGGGCAGACCCAGAGCTCCCACTTAAGGGTTACTAAATGGAGCTTTGTGCATGTTAGAGAAAAAGGCCCTTCTGGTAGAATGCGGTCATCCTGGAGTGTGTGCATGATAAGCAAAGAAAGGAGCTGAACCATACCAGGTTCAGTAGAAGGATGGGGACGGGATGCTAGCCCCCTAACTGGCTTCTGGACCAGAAGAGCCAGTATATAGGACACCACCTGTGTAGTCAAGGGTTGTGGCACTTCATCTCTCCAGCTACATGTGTGCACATGGAAACACAGTTGAGCAAATCTGCCATATGTGTGACTATAGATAAATATACAGGAATGGTTAATGCTTATCATAGAAGGGAGCTGGCCATACTGCTGTCCTATTTCCTACCCTTCTGGCTTTGGATAGTGTGTCGAGAGGCATCTGTGTCCCTGGTGTGTCTGTAACTCTTCTTAGCTAGGACCAGGAGTTCAGGTGTACAGAGCCAGGTCTGCAGACAAAGGTAAGTGAACCTAGGCCAGGAGCCATTTCTGAGGGTCTCGTGCTGAGGGACAGGGTGGGAGGTGGGAGAAAATTTGAAATGGATGTTAGAGAAGTTTGGGGGCAGCACTTAATCTTCAGAATAGACTTTCAGGTAGAATGAACATCTAGAAATGACCTAGTGACAATCATGATGCTAACAATAGCCTTAGCTGAGCCTTTCTAGAACAAGGCTCAGAGAACAGAGAGATCCTAGCAGGAATCCAGGGAACTCACTGCTAGAGAGATGACTCAGTAGTTAAGAGCGCTTGCTGCTCTTCCAGACGACCTATGTTTGGTTCCCAGCTCACAGTTGCCTGTACCTCCAGCTTCAAGGAATCTGGCACCCTCTTCTGACCTCCATGGGTACATGTAAGCACAGACACACACAGGCACACACACCCACATAGACACACACACACACACCCACACCCACACCCACCCACACACACACACACACACACACACACACCCTGACAGATACAAATAGGAATATTAAAAAAGAATCCAGGAACTCCTGGGAGATATTCGTGAATGGAAGCGAGAAGGCAGGCCTCAGAAGAAGGTATCTGGCATGTAGGAGGGCTGTAACATGAGTCCACACAGTGGTCACTCCCGGGCCAGCGGTGCCGTAGAAAGAGGTGGAACCTTGTCCGAGGGCTGAGCTGGGAGTCTCCATGGAGACAGCTGGAGGATTGTGGGCCAGCTGTGAAGAGCTCTGAGTGGTGTGCTGCAGTGCACACACCAGTGATAAGGAGGAAGAGGGTGACAGTAGTTCTACCCGCTGGCCACCACCCCAAGATAAATGCTTTGCTTGTAATTCTGGTCCTCCCCAAGTATCCCCATCCCATGGTACTGACATCCAATCCCAAAGCTCCAGACTGAATCCCCAGGGCTCTTCTTGGCCCTTCCTCTTCCTCTTCTCCTCATACAGCAATCCATATTGGATCTACCTCCAAAACATATCTGGAGTCTGTTCATTTCTCTCTACTCCCTAAGGTCTACTTCTCCCGACCTGTACTCTCCTCTCCCTACATACCTCTACTCTACTCCATCACTGGTCCAGTCATCCTGCTTTCCCTGGTCAACTGTCACTGTTCCCAGACTCTTTCAACTCTGCTTTCCCAGCCAAGCCTGTTCTCTACAGCAGCAAGAATGACCTCAGAAGACCAATATAAACAAAGGTTTGTAACCACTTCCTTTTCTTTCTCTTTGTCTGTGAGTGTGTGTGTGTGTTCATTTGGCTCATAGTTTTATAGGGTTTGGTTTATGATTGCTTGGTGTCATGTGCTTAGGTGGAACATCATGGAGGCGGGAGTATGTAGAGGAGGAGGCTGGTCACCTCAAGGCAGACAGAAGCAGAGAGAGCAGCTCACTTCGTGGCAGAGAGGAAGCCGAATGGAGCCCTTGTTTCTTGTTGGCTTAAAGTCTAACTCCTTACCATGGCTGCAGACTTCCATGATTTGATTGACATTGTCTCCTACCTGTATTTTTTTTATGGCTCACCGTGTTCTAGCTGTGCTAGCTCACACTCGATTCCTAGGCCATGTCTGGCTCATGCTTGCCATTGCCTTAGAGGTAGCTATTGCCTCTGCCTAGAATGACCTTCCCCCCAAAATGGTCACGGCTGATCTTGTCATCTAAGTCCAGCTCACAGTTACTCGTTTATGCAGGCCTTCTTTTCCTGGTCAAGTAATACTTTATACTCTCTCTGTTTCTTGTCCCTTTCTCTGTGTCTCTGTCTCTCTGTCTGTCTGTATGAATGTGTTCAGGGTTGGCTGGTAGGCAATCTCCAGGTTAGGGTTAGGGTACTTGTCTCTGCAGCAGGCTTTCCCTAGAACTGGGATTATAAACCCACATCATCATGCCTGGGGGTGTGTGTGTGTATGTATGTATGTATGTATGTATGTATGTGTTTAACAGGTTCTGGAAATAAAACTCAGGTCCTGGTAATTGTAAGATGAGGACTTTTCCAACTGAACCTTCTCCCCAGCCCCTGGCTGCTTCATTTTTATATGGAGATAAGTAGTCCAACCTGGAGTCCAGGCTCGGGGCCCTTTCTCCAGTCTGGAGGACTATCTGAAAAATGATCAAATACTTTGTGGCCTGGCATGACACGGTAGTGAGTGCCCCTCCAGGATCCCAGGGCTCTCTGGAGACCTAGCTGGCCAGGCTATAGCATGTTCCTAGTCAGTCCCGAATTAAAGGAGCCCAAGAGGGTAGAATTCAGCCTGCTTCTGCAAGTGGATTCATTGCCACGAGGATGGCACCAACTACGCACCACCAAATGTGCAATTACACCGGAAGCTGCCCAGCCCTCAGCAGAACAATGAAGGAAAACTTGGTTCCTTGGTCTACCAGCCCAGGGCAAGTAGAAACAAACATGAGGTTGGAAATATTTTTTTATGTGTGTATTTTCTTGGGCCATTAAAAGAGATAGACAAGCTTTGAGTGGTCTGAAGCAAACCACTATCCAATTTACAAGTAGTTACTGGGTTCTGGCTGCGGCCCAGTTGTCAGAGGCTGTGGGCAAGTTTGAGGCAGCTGGGGTGTGATGAGGTCTCTCTGATCATGAAGCTGATTTCTGGAAAGAGAGACAGGACAGCAAAAAAGGGAGATCAGGAATGCGGCTAATACAGAGAGCCAGGGTTGCCTTAGGCTGTGTGTTGGGGTGTTCCTATACAAACACTCTGAAAATGGAACAGTCTGTGGTGGTCAGACCAAGGGGTTGGATGGGCAATGGGAGGAGAATTTCGAGGAAGCCAAACAGAAGCCAAGGCTTTCTGCTGGCGATGGACATGGTAGGGCTCCAGTCCTCTGACGGGGCAGCAGTGACATAGCGGCCATCCAGCTCCTTCCTCCGGCCAGGTCTGCTTTTCTGCCTCTGCTCTCCCACACCATTTCCCTCTCCCACTAGAGAGTGCTTAAGCTTGCCTCCCCAGCCCATAGGCACCCTACCTGGAGGATGTGTGATTATCTCCTGCAAACACACAGCAGAGGCAGTCCCTTGGCTGCCAAGCGCGTTGGCGCTTGAGAGCTACAGCTTGGAAAGAGCCCACAGTTGGTGTTTGAACCTCCCGCCTCACGGGTGCCTTTGGAGGAGGCAGGAAGCGAGGCCTAGAGAGATGGAGGGGGTTAAAGTGCAAAAACACAGGCTGTCTTTGGAGCCAGCCTGGGGGAGCTTGAGAGCAGTTCTGTGTATGGAACGCCAGAGCGAGGCAGGCGGGGAGTCAGCGCCTGCTAATTCCAAGTTAATTTTGAATTGCCTTGAAAATCACCACGCAGCATCCAGTTCTGCCTTCTCTGGTCGAAGAAAGCAGCTGCTTTTTTCTTCTTCTTCAGGACTTGCTTCCCCCCAGCAGTGAGGCCAATTAGGCAGAACAGCAGTGGATGCTGAAGTTGGTCTAATTTCTCAGTGAAAGGTCAGGCGAATTGTCTGTTGGGAGCTAACAGGCGCAGGGCACGCTATGGGAGGTGCCGTTTCTTCTGCCTGCTCCTGCCTGCGCCCGATAATGCCTCTTTGGCATCTTTAAAGACGGTCTCCTAGGTGGCCTTTGTGACAAACTGATACCCCTTCGTCCTAACCAGCAGTGTTCCTGTACCTTAGGGATGACACCAGTCAGGGACAATATGGTCCCTTTGCCTGAGGAGGGTTGTGGGTGTAGGAGTCTCTCCACACCCACCCAGATTTCTCTCTGTGGCTTCGACTGCCCGGGGTTGGCTGGGGAGCACAGCTTTCAGTGACGTCTGTCTCTTTTTGTTTGTCTTGTAAATAACCTATGTCAGGATGACTTTCTGGAAAGCTACCTGCCATGTCTCTGGGTCCATAGACACCTTTGCATCTAACATAGCAGGTGGTTTGGAAAGTGGGCCTCTATGGCTTGGGACCTTTGTAGGTCTGTGTCGAACAAGCAGTAGGCTAGCAGGATGCCAACTGCCTGAGAAGTGGGCTGGGGACTTGGTTGATCCTATGATGGGCACAACATGGCAAAACCATCATTTCAAAACTGTCAAGTGGTTCCTATTGGCAGAGGTGTGGACTTTCATTTCGAGGGCAGCTGCACCCTTTGTATCGTGGAAACTACTGTTGGGTTGAGAAGTGAGTCCACTCCCACTGTTCTGGAAAGAAGTGTGGATGTTTGAGGCTGTGGGTGTTTTTGATGGGCAGGCATGAGACCAAGCTGTGTGCAAGCTGATGCCAGTGTGAGCTCGCTCCTGTCTCCTTCCACCTCTCTCTTCGTTCATTGCTTCCAATGGCATTCTTCTTACCCCTCACATCTCTTCTGACAAGCAGGGTCCTGTCCTGACCTCCTGAGCACCAGTGTCTTTTTACTCCCCTTCCAAGAACTGCTCTAGGCTTACCAAATAAAGGCTCAGGGGAGGCAGTTCGTTCTGGTTCCCCCTCATGGAGTCTCAGGCTTGATTGATATTGTCTTTGGTTCTTAGCATAGTGGCTATTCAGATGAGGATACAACTGTCTCACCCAGACCCCTACAGGAGGCTACATGAGACAGAGGTTGTTGTCCCTGTCAGCTTTAACTGTCAACGTGACACAGCCTGGAGTTACCTGAGAAAGAAGCCTCAGTTGAGGAATTGCCAAGACCATACGGCCCATGGGCATTATCTGTGTGGGTTGTTTAGATTGTCACTTGATGGAGAAGTGTCCAGCCCAGCATGGATGGTACGATCTCATGGGCAAATGGTCCTGGACTGTCTATGAAAGCCGGCTAAGCATAAGCTGGTGAGCGAGCCAGCAGTGTTTGTCCCTGGTTTCTGCTTCACGGTCCCACTTGAGTTCCTGCCCAGACTTCCCTCAATGATGGATTATAACCTGTAAGACTTTTCCTCCCTTAAGTTGCTTATGGTCAGTGTTTTTTTTTTTTTTATCATATCAACAGAAAGAAAACTGCAACAGGGGCTTATAAGGATCTATGCATTAAAAATGATCTTAGTTGAATGTGGTGTCTCATACCTATAGTCCCAGCATTTGAAACGGCTAAGACAGGAACACTGCCACTATTTGAAGCCAGCCTCAATTAGACGGTATGTTTGAGGCTACCTTGGGCTCCAGGGCGGGACCCTATCTCAAAAAGCAAGAAAACAAAAAGCAAGAGGTAAAACAAAATAAAAAGAATGCACTTATCTTGCACCCGAACTGCCTGGGCTGAAGGTCTGAGTATGGGCAGAAGAAAACTGGGAAAGGATGACATGGTGCCTCCTGGAAGGCAGCAACTGAAGCAGTTACATCTTCTACCTGAACTTGTGTCCTTGAAGGGGCAAGGAAGGGACATCTGTAATTGTCTTTCAGAACACTCCTGGAGTATTCCTCAAAAACAAAAGCTCACTGTTGTGGCTGTCCCAAGCCATGGCCTTCGATTTAAGCCATGCTGGATGTGCCAGCCCCCACTCTGGATGTGCCAGCCCCCACTCTGGATGTGCCAGCCCCCACTCTGGATGTGCCAGCCCCCACTCTGGATGTGCCAGCCCC
>PVIU01005722.1:0-109968 GCA_004026605.1 Ondatra zibethicus | reverse complement strand
CTCCTCCCTCCCCCTTCTTCCTTGAAAGAGGGCATGGTGCCCTGCCCTGTTGGAAGTCCAAGGCCCACCCCCATCCCTCCTGGCCTAGGAAGGAGTGCATTCAAAAAGACTCGGTTCTCAAAAAGTTAATACATGCAGAAGAGATAGGTCCTGGTGTCATTGTTTGTGGGTTCTCCATCTGCCAACTTTCGCCGCCATGTGATTGTCTTTTTTAGTCTAGGTTACATCTTTCAGGATGATTTTCTTCTAGTTCCATCCATGATATCATGGTTATTTTACCACTAAGTAATATTCAATTGTGTAAATGTACCCATGTTTTTCTCTATCTATTCTTTGTTTGTGGGGCATTTGTAATGTTTGCAGGTTCTGGCTATTATGAATAATGCTGCTATGAACATAATTAAGCAAGTGTCCTTGTGGTATGATTGAGCATCTCTTGGGTAATTGCCCAATAGTAGTATTGTTGGGTCTTAAGGGAGATTAAGTTGGTTCCCAATTTTCTAAGAAACCACCATACCCTAACCCTAACCCTAACCCTAATCAGAGTTGCTGTCCAAGTCTGTACTCCCACCAGCAGTGGAGGAGTGTTTCCCTTATTCCACATCCTCTCCAACATAAACTGTCATCAGTGTTTTTGTTCTTTGCCATTCTGTAAGATGGTGTTTCTGAGTCATTTTTATTTGAATATTCCTGATGACTAAGGATGTTGAGCAATTCATTAAATGTCTTTCATCCATTTGAAATTCTTCTATTGAGAATTCTCTGTTTAGATCCATTTTTAATTGGATTATTTGGTGTCTTAATGTCTAGTTTCTTGGTTCTTTATATATTTTGAGATCAGTTCTCTGTCAGATGTGGGATTAGTGAAAATCTTTCCTATTATATAGGTTGCTGTGTTATCTTATTGATTTGTCCTTTGCCTTACAGAAACTTCTCCGTCTCAGGAGGTCCCATTTATTAATTGTTGCTCTCAGGGTCTATGCTACTAGGGTTCTGTTTAGGAAGTGGTCTCCTGTGACAATGCATTTAGGCTGCTTCACACTTTCTCATCTATCAGGTTCAGTATAGCTGGATTTAAGTTGAGGTCTTTGATCCACTTGGACTTGAGTTTTGTGCATGGCAATAGATATGGATCTATTTACATTCTTCTATGTGTCGAGATCCAGTCATACCAGCACCATATGTTAAAGATGCTTTCTTTTTTCCAATTTACAATTTTGACTTCTTTGTCAAATTCAGGTGTTCATAGGCATGTGGATTAATATCAGGGTCTTCAATTTAATTCTATTGATCCAAGTGTCTGTTTTGTGCCAATACCAAGCTGTTTTCATTACTAAAGCTCTATAGTAGAGCTTAAAGTCAGGGATGGTGATGCCTCTAGAAGCTCCTTTATTGTACAGGAGTGTTTTGGCTAGCCTGAGATTTTTGTTTTTCCATATAAAGTCGGATATCATTCTTTTGAGGTCTGTGAAGAATTGTGTTGGGATTTTGAATGGAATTGCATTGAATCTGTAGATTGCTTTTGGTAAGATTGTAGTTTTTACTATTTTGATCCTACCTATCCAAGAGCATGGAAGATCTTCCTATATTCTGATATCTTCTTCAGTTTCTTTCTTCATAGACTTAAAATTCTTGTCATACAGGTCTTTCACTTGTCAGGCATGCAGGGATGGTTCAACATACAAATGTAATTATCAATGTAATCCACCATTTAAACAAACTGAAAGAAAAGAGCCACATGATCATCTCATTAGATGCCAAAAAAAGCCTTTTACAAAATCCAACACCACTTCGTGATAATTGTCTTGGAGAGATCAGAGATACAAGGAACATACCTAAACATAATAAAGGCAATATACAGCAAGCCAGCCATCAACATCAAATTAAATGGAGAGAAACTCAAAGTGATTCCATTAAAATCAGAGACAAGGTTGTCCACTCTCTCAATATCTATTCAATATAGTACTTGCAGTTCTAGCTAGAGCAATAAGACAGCAAAAGGTGATCAAGGGAATACAAATTGAAAAGGAAGAAGTCAAACTTTCACAGAGGATTTGATATTTGCAAATGATATAATGGTATACATAAGTGACCCCCCAAATTTTATCAGAGTACTCCTACAATTGATAAATACTTTCAGCAATGTGGCAAGATACAAGATTAGCTCAAAAAAAATCAGTAGCCCTCCTATATACTAATGATAATTGGGCTAAGAAAGAAATCAGAGAAACATCACTCTTTATAATAGCCTCAAATAACATAAGATATCTTGGGGTAACACTATAGCATTTTAAAAATTATGGTTACATTGTGATATAATCATATATGAGATAATTTTTCATTTATTTGTTTACTTATTTAGTTATTTTGAGACACAGTCTCACTGTGTAGCCCTATATGACTGAAGATGGCTTTGTAGAGCAGGCTAGCCTTAAACTCACATAGATCTGCCTGCTTTTGCCTCCCAAATACTGGGATTAAGGATGTGTGCAATCATTCTCAGCCACAAATTCATTTTTTCAAATATCTTCTTTCTCCTTTAAACACCCTATTCATGATCCTTTAGTAATTCTGACCTTTGTGGTTATTCCAATGAAACACAACTATCTCAAGATTCAAAACTAACATCCACATATAGGAGAAAACATTTGATGTTTGTCTTTCTGGGTCTGGGTTACCTCACCAAGAATGATTGTTTCCAGCTTCATCCATTTATCTACAAATTTATTTTTCAAACAATATTCTGTTGTGTAAACATACCACGTTTTCATTGTCTATTCATCAGCTGATGGACATTTAAGTTGTTTCCATTTCATGGCTATTATGAATAGAGCAGCAGCGTACATGGATGAGCAAGTATCTGTATTGAAGGAAACAGAGTCATTGGGATATATACCAATGTACGAAGTAGCTGAATCATGTGGAACTTCCAGACTGATTTTCATAATTGGCTACACCAGTTTGCAGTTTGCACCCCTCCAGCAGTGAATTTGTGTTCCCCTTCACTAGATCCAAACCAGCCTGATACACAAACAGCTGAGAAGCATTGAAAGAAATGTTTAACATCTTTAGCCATCAGGGAAATGCAAATCAGAATTACCTAAGTTTTGTCTCACCCGAGTGAGAAGGGCTAAGGTAAAATAGATGATAAATGCTGTGGACATGTCTTTAATTCTCTTGGATACCGTTAGGAGTAAATTCTACGGGCCGTGTGGTAACATGATTTTTAACTTCTGTGGAGATGCCAGACTGTTTTCCAAAATGACTACTATATTTCATCCCCTAACCTACAAGATAAGAATTCCAGTTTTCGCCCCTTTACCTCCAGTGCCTCTACTGTTGACTCCCATTTTCCCCCTACTTTTCTTTTCCCCTGTAGTACTGATTTGCATCTCCCAAATGACTAATGATTTTAAGCATCCTTCATGCCTCCTGTACTTTTTTTCTTATTTTTTTTTGAATAAAGGTCTCTTCAAATTGTCTTCAGAGATTAGGAATTGTGCTGTCTTTTATCCCTGAGTTATACAATAAATTGTGTGTGTGTGTGTGTGTGTGTGAACACATGTGCATGTGTGTTTCTGTGTGTGCATGATCTAAGTTCCTTACCAGGAACTGTGAAGATTCTCTGTTTTGTTCTTTCATGACCTGTTTGAAAACAGGTTTAGCTTTGAAATGTTGTTGAAGGTGCTTGCCTCTTATACTTTGTGTTTCATAGAAAAGACACAGTTGCCCTCTTTCAAGGTCACAGATGTTAATGGGTTTTTTTCCCTATGAGATTCATAACTTTACATCTTAATGCAGGTCAATTTTTAATTATTCTTTCACATACAGTTATCCAAATATTTAAAAGTTATTAGAGCACACTTTATAAAGAAATTTGTATTCATTTCCTAAGGCTACCATATCAAAATGACCCAAAATACATGACTTACCACCACAGAAGTATACTGTCTGCAGTTCTAGGAATTAGAAGTCTGAAATGGAAATGTCAGAGGAAGTACACTTCCCAGGATTCTTAGAACCTCTCATTCCAGAGCTCCTTTCCCTGTGTACTTGGTCTCTTCCCGTATGGACCCTTGGCTCTTTTCCCCATGCAATTGATCTCTTCCCATGAGGACACCATCATACTTGAAACCCACTGTACACTCTGGAATGACTTTCATATTAAATTATCACATGCTCAATGAATCGCAAATGGCCAAAAGATAATTAAGGAAATGTTCAACATCCTTAGCCATCAGGGAAATGCAAATCAAAACGACTCTGAGATACCATCTTACACCTGTCAGAATGGCTAAAATCAAAAACACCAATGATAGAATATGCTGGAGAGGATGTGGAGTAAGGGGAACACACATCCATTGCTGGTGGGAATGCAAACTTGTACAACCACTTTGGAAATCAGTGTGGCGGTTTCTCAGAAAATTGGGAATCAACCTACTTCAGGATCCAGCAATACCACTCTTGGGCATATACCCAAACGATGCTCAATGGCTCAGCATTCAAATAAGCTAACACTATGAGTTTTGTGCCAGGATGTCAACATTTTGTTGTGTGGGCAGAGCACAGTTCAACCTTTAAGTGTCTTTAGTTTTTCACATATTGTGTTATTGCCTAAGAAGAAGAGACATTCCCCCAAAATATTAAACATTCCAGTATCAAATCTAAATTAAACCTAGTTATCATCTTTCATCTGAGTCATTTAAGTCAGTCGTGGGTGATCCTCATGATAGGGGTCTATTCTGATACAAAATTCCTCTCCATCTGTGAGTACCTTAAATGGGGCCAAACATTCTCTGCTTCTGAAGTGCAATGGTAATGGCAGTTCAGGGTAGCCATTCCCATTCAAAATTCTGGAGAAAGGAAAAATAATATTTATGCAACAAGTCTGAAACCAATCACAGGGTAAATCAAAGGATGCCAACATCTGAGAATGACCCTCTGTCTCAGTGCTCTGTCTAATTCAACTACAGGGGTGCTATCCTTCCCTCTTGACTCATGAGGTGACAGTTCCACGCTCTCCACCCAGGAGAGCCATTCATAGAGGGCTCACTTGTTCTTCTCTTGGAGCAGGTATGCATTCATTACATGCTGACTCTCTTTCTTGCCAGACCAGAAGCATTTCTGCTAGCATACAACCCTAAGACACTTGAATGTTGCTCAATCAATGCATGAGCCGAAGCCATCAAGCAAAAGAGTTCTCTGCACACTCTTACGTATCCATATTGCTCCTTCTGGCCTCTCCTGAGATTTCTAACACACACCCTGGTCCTAGACTACATTATCTGGGTAGAGGTAAAATTTTCCCAATCTTCAAGTACTGTTCCTACTCACCTAACAATGTACCCCTCAGTTTGTCTCTTCCCTCTTATATTTTCCTCTGAGCAGAAAGGAGAAAGAGCAGATTCACCTCAGTTTGTTTAGTCCTCTCAACTAAATGTTCAAATTCATCACTTTACAAATTCTACCTTCTCCTGCACAGAAAACCATCATTCTGCCAAACCCTTTGTTATTTCACGATAAACATAACCTTTCTTTCGGTGTTCTGTAATTTATGTGCATGTCTAAGCTACAACTAAGAGCATTTTAAATAGTCATGTTTTCTAAGATGATAAATGCTTCTAGGTTATCTCTGGCTAATGTTTCTAGGTGTAGATATTTTTATTTCCTTGCTTCAAAGTCAGGGTCAACATGTAAACCAGGCTGTGCTTGAATTCATAAAAGTCCTGACTCTGACTCCTCGATGCTGGAATTTGAGGTCTGTGCCTTTATGTTTGACTTAGGTATAGATCTATTTGTATGTATTCTACTTAGAGTTCAGTGTGTATGTGTGTGCGCGCACTTGCATGTATTTGTGTATGTGCGTGTTTTATTGAGTTTTTCAAAATAATTTTGAGAAAAATTTTATTATTATATTTTTAATTAAGAATGCCAACCAATGTATTTTGATCATCTTTAGCTCTCCAACTCCTCTCAGCTTGACGCTACCTTCCTATTCACCCAACTTCACAATCTATTTCCCACATTTCTCTCATTAAGCTCAATTTGTATTGCCTAAATACTCTTCAGCGTGGTCCCTGCCCTGAGGCATGGTCAACCTACCTGGGTTATACCCTTAAAGGAAACTGGTTCTTCTCAGCTATCAAATACCAAAAACTCCTCAGCTAGTGTGAGCTCTGTGCCCACCTCCTCTTATCCATGATGAGACTTGGGCTTTATGGCTCTTATGCTTGCTGTCACAGTCTCTGAGGGTTTATACGTTCAGTTGCCAGATTGTGTCTGGAAAATACTGTTTTCTTGTAGCCATCCACCACTTCTGGCTCATACTGTCTCTCCATGCCTTTTCCTGTGAAGATCCTTCAACTCTGAGGAAAGGTAGTTGACATAGACATTCATTTAGGGGTGAGCATTTCAAGGTCTGTCTCTCTGTACCTTGTCTAGCTGAAGGTCACTGTTAACCACCAAATAATGCAGATATAAGCTTCTCTACTGAGGACTGAGGGATTTATTAACCTATGCATTATATGATAAGTTATTAAGAGTCAGTTTAATATTACATCTGTTTAGCAGCATAGCAGCTGCCCCATTAGGACACAGAACCAGTCTAATCACAGCTTCTTGGCTGAGGTTGGAGTTCATCTTGTGGAGTGGAACTAAAAATTCAGGCAGAAAGTAGCTGGTTACTTCCATGACATTCTTGCTATTATTGCACCAGCAGGCATTTCTTGCACCATATGCTAGCAAATTAAAACCCCAGTACCAGGAAGGGTTGCAGTTTTTAAGTTTTTGGACCACAATGCGCCATAGACCTCCAAATTATTCCTATAAATCCTATTTTTAGCACTATTTCTATGATCTTCTGTACTTTTGACTCTGTACCTCTTAATATACTCAGTATCCCATAGGTTAGTTTTCTTCTTTTTTCAGGTCCTCAAGTTGAGGACTGTCTTACTTAGGTTTTATTGCTGTGAAGAGACACCATGACCACTGCTACTCTTACAAAGGAAAACATTTAATTGAGGGTGGCTTGCTTATAGTTGCATAGGTTCAGTCCATTATTGTTGACTGGAGTTTCTGTCACACCAGGTCCCACAGCTGTTTAATTCATCCCAAACAAACACACAGAGGTCTACACTAATTATAAACTGATTGGCCTATAGCTCAGGCTTCTTATTAATTTTTGTAACTTATATTAACCCATAATTCTTGTCTGTGTTAGCCACATGGCTTGGTACCTTTTTCAATGAGTCAGTCACATCTTGCTTGCCCTGTGTCAGGCTTTCTCTGTCTGGGTGACGACTGAGGACTGAAACTGTTCTCTTCCTATAAATCTCATTGCCATGCCTCTATTTCCTGTCTGGTCGCCATTGCCTCGCCTATACTTCCTGCCTGGCTACTGGCCAATCAGCATTTTATTAAAAATAATACAAGTGACAGGATAAAAGACCATTGTCCCACAGCATGTTATCATCATGGTGGGGAGCATGATTGTGTGCAGGTACTTGGTGGTGGAGCTGAGAGTCCTACATATTGACTCAGAGGCAACAGGAAGTCCAATGATTCACTGGATGGTATTCCATGAATAGGAAACCTCAGAATCCACCTCCATAGTAACATTTTCTCCATCAAGGTCACACCTACACCAACAATGCCATACCTCTTAATAGTACTACTGCCTCTGAGCTAATGGGGCCCGAATACATTCAAACTACCACAAGTATTAAATGAACCTATCTGTTTACTACCTTTCCTTTTTCTTTTATTTTGCCTGCTTAAATTTTCTGGCAATTCTTTTCTTTAATCTCAGTTGCACTTTTAGCAGTAGGTTTTCTGTTTGGATGTTTTAAAATGTATCCTCTTTTTTGCTAGTGTTACATATGGATAGCATCCTTGAGCTATTTTTGCTATCCCCATTTGGTTCACTGGCTGTATGAGATGATCTAGAGCCTTGGTTCAATAAGTCCAAGTAGCTGCTTTCTCAGAGACACTTTCGATTTTCTACACTTTCCTTTTAGTGGGCTGTATTTTCTTGATATTTTGCATGTTTCATGTGTTTATTGTTAAAAGCTAGGAAGTTAATAAAATCATGTGACAAACCCAGAGGCTGGATTTCCCACCTCCCATCTTAGAGAAAATGCTGCTTCAATGTTTTTATTATTATTTTTGCAGTCTTGCTTTATGCTTAGGCTTACTTAGTATGCAAATATATGAATTTTTGATTTTTTTGTTATGAATATTTTTCTGTTTTAATGGGGATTGCACTGAAACCATAGACTACTTTAGGCTATGTAGCTGTTTTCACTATTAATTCTGACCAGCAAGCATAAGAGATCTTTCCATGTTCCAGAGATCTTTTACCTCTTTAGCTAGGTTTATTCCTCAATGTTATGTGTTTTGAAGCCATTATAAAAGGGATTTTTTTCCTTTGATTTCTTTTTCAGCAATTTTGTTAGTGACATATGGGAAAAGCTAGTGATTATACATTGATTTTGTATTGTATTACCTTGAAGATACTGTTTATCAGATTAAAGTGATGGGTGGGTCTTAATATCTTTTAGAATGGAATCATGCTACTTGCAAGTAGGGGTAAGTAGATTTCATCCTTTTCCATTTATATCCCCCCTTCCTTCCCTTCCTCCCTTCCCTTCTCTCCTCCCTCCCTCCTTCCCTCTCTTCCTCCCTCCCTTCTTTCCTTCCTTCCTTCCTTCTTTTCTCCTTCCTTCCCTTCCTCCCTTCCTTCTTTCCTTCCTTTCTTCTTCCCTCCCTTCCTTCGTCTTTCCTTCCTTCCTTCATACTGCTCTAGCTAAGACTTTACCTTTGTTATACAAAGTCATTATTATATTAGTAATAGTCCTATTTCTAGTTTTTTGGGGGGAGGAGGATTTTTATTATGAAGAAATATTAACTAAAAAATCTTTTGTGGATCTATTCAGATGACCATGTGGTTTGTTTTTTCTTTTAAACTTAAATCTACCCTGTGATGTGTTTAATGATGCATGTGTGCATCTCTAACCATCTTCGCATGCTTGAAATGAAATGGACCTGGTGATGGCGTATGATCTTCCTTTCTGACTTGTTCACTTTACTAATGTGTAGTTAATGTTTTAATCTCTTTTGACTTACTTTTCTTTGGAGCCTAATTTATCTAATATCAGAATAGCTGGGCCTTTGGGTTTTGGTTTCCATTTACTTGATAATTGGCTGTCATCCTATGAATCTCAGTCTCTGGGTTTCAAAAGTGAGTTGTAGTTCTTGGAGATAACAGTCAAATGGGTGTGTTTTTTTTTCAACATAGCCCTATGTCTCCTTGTTGGTGGGTTCAGGCCTCTCTTGGGAGGGGTACTGGTGATATTCTTGCATGGTCTACTAATGTTGGTAAATGTTTGTTGTTTTCTGGCTGGATGAACTTTTGTTGCTGTTCATCTTGTTCTCATTAAGTGTTTGGGTTTCCTAGATCCCTCTGTGGAACACAATGGATTCCTTTTGCCCTCCTTTTTTTCTGTTCATCACATGTACTTGCTGATATGATTGATCCTTTCTTCCTTCTCTCTACATAGAACCGCATATTCTCTGTCTGCTGACGTGGGAATCACGAATGCCTTAGTCTGTGCTTTGATCAAAAGTTCTTTATTTTTCTGTTAACTCTAACAGAGAGCTTTGCTGCATTCAGCAGTCTCAGTCTGCAGTTATTTATACTGAAGGGCTGAGAGTGCCTTCTTTTCCAGTTGTTCTAATAAAATTTAAGAGATCTGATTTGCACCCTGCAACTAATCATCATGGCCATGAGAATGCAGTGTTCTGCTTGACCAAGTCTCTGTCTCAGGTCCTGCCCTGGAGATGAAGGAAGCATAATTCCTGTTGGAATCATGTAAACAAAAGGTACAATATATTCTAGGCCTTAAATAAAATGATAGATATTCACTCTCTGTTACAAATATGAGCTATTTTGCTTATTACTAATATTAGTGCTTCTCTACAGCATGAAGTTATATCATTGAGGAGTCTCTTAATATCCCATAAACAACAGCTTCTCTATATGCACTCTAATAATACTATATTATTAAATATTTGATTTACATATACATATATAGTTTTATTAACAAGGCAGTTAAATTTTGTTGAATGTTGATGTGCATATTTTGTATCATTATCAAATGATATTATAACATTTAAAATTTATCGAATTCTTACAATCTACTATTTTCGAATGAGTATCTTAGTGCTAACATTGGCTTTGGTGCTCTCCTCAGTCATTGCCACTTGACCTTCTGACCTGATTTTGCCTGTGCTTCATTCGCTCCAAAGTGCCCCCTTAGTAGATCCGTTTTGATGCAAGAAAAATATTTCCTGAATGTGATTCTTACTTTCTCCTTGTTTCGTACTTTCACAGTTAGTCCCACCCCGATGATACATTTTAGGTGTTATTCCTTCTCTCTCTCTCTCCTATGCCGGGGAGCTTGAATTATAAGCAAATCATCCTTATCAGAGAAGTGGCTACTAAATTTGGTTTGAAAACTCTCACCGTGCTTTTTTGGCCTGGGAGGTGCACAGTCAGCACTCTGTGAAATGACTTTCCGCAGACCTGATGGTCACATCCTTTGTAGTGTGAATTATAAATGGGAGGCCTTGTTTATTGTAAAGAATGAAGCATTAAATCTTGACATCCTATATAGAGGGCAAAAGGGCCTTGTGCACACAGATAAGCTCTGGAGAATCCAGCGGAGTTAAACACACAGCTTACCTCTTCAATGAAATGAGGTACTTAGCTGTTTTTCCAGAATACTGAGCAGAAATGTAGGTTACAACCTGGTGATCCTTTGCTGCCTGATGAGACAGGCTCCACCCATATCTTCCAGAATTATGTTTTACTTGTCTCAAACCCTTAAAACCTTGAGCATTACTTGTAGGCCATAAAACTCATCCTTGTGAGAGATGTCATTTGTACTTTACAACATCCGAAGTGACATCTATGTTACCCTGGAGCCAGGCATTTGGTTTACCTCAGGCAATCTCCCTAGAATCTAAATCTTGGGTTCTAGCTCTGAGTCAACAGTACCCATTCTTGTGAAAGAAGTCAAATGTACTTTGTAAAGAATCTCAGTGGAAACATGTCTTCAACTTCTCTGTACTCACGGGGCTGAGTTAATTGTTATCTGAATACTTTTTCCCCCCAAATTGTGCTGTATTTAAATATGGTTAAAGTAAAATAATCTTGATCAGACTCCAAGAAGTCTTGACCCAGGACTGGTTACCAAAATTGGGATGACTGAGTCTCATTCTTACCTTGCCCTTACCAATTTTTCCAGCCTGCTATAAAGCCTGCAAGGACCCTTCCATAATTCCCTGTCTTATCTGGGATAATGTACTGATATTTCAAAATGGTAGTTTATTACTAGGCTATCATTAGATTTGAACTTGACAGTTCAGTTGTCCACAGTCTCTGAAAGTAGAGAAGTTCCGTGTGGGATGCTGTTTTTATAAAGTTGATATTTTTATTAAAAATTATTCAGAGGCTCTTGCGATCTAGAGAAGCATTAAAAGTTAATACCAATAGTGAATACCATCTTTCTAATGTGTTTGCGGTGGCAAACGTAACTCTCATTCCAAGTTAATTTACAATGCTATTATACAGTTCATTGTTGTATATAGTTATAGCCTCTAAAGACATCAGGATTCAAAACAATAAGGAAACATATTTAAGGAACACAAACTGATATGATTTGAATTATACATTCTCCACAAAAAGGTGCTCTAATTCCCAAGACCCAAGAGTGTGCTTTTGTTGTGAAAAATGGTATTGTAGATGTAATGAATTTACAATAAGATTAAACTTGTTGTAATAATAAGGTTGCTGCAAGCTAAGGAGAGCCACAGATTTCTGACAAACAGGCATTAAGAAGTGTCAAGGATTACTCTAAAAATGTCAGAAAGAACATGACCTTGTCAACACCTTGATCTTCTAACCTCCAGAACTGAGAGAAAATAAATTGCTTTAGTTTCAAGCTACCTACTTTAGGGCACCTGTTACAGGAGCTCTAGGAAAGGAATGCATAAAGGTTTTTATTATTTATTAAGGGATTTCATTATTGAACCTTAATGGGGTCTGAAAATCAATGTCTACTGTTTACATACTTCGAAGTACATATTAAATTGGCCACTAGTTTCCCAAGACCCATGATATAGTGTTATTTTCAGTGACCACTCAGTGACTTTTCAGCGAGTTTCAGGAATGGAGAAAGCACATTTATAAATGCACACAGACTTGTTAGAGGTGCTCATCATTCCTTCTTGTGAAAACAGATTCCATCCTGGTATCCTGTTCTTCCTGGCTTAACTATTTTATTTTAAATATATCCAGTGGTGTGATCTACTAGTGATAAATTCTCTATGCTTTGTGAGAAGATTTTTATTTTACCTTCATTTTTGAAAGGTATTTCCATGGGCTATAGACTTAGGCTGAATTTTCTTATTCTGTGTGTGTGTGTGTGTGTGTGTGTGTGTGTATCTTTTGCTGAATTTTGCAAGAAAAATGGCAGTGTTATCAATTCAATAATTTCATAAACATTTCCTTTTCATGTTTTAATTGTTGAATATTTACACACTGGATTATCTTTCTGCAACTCAGAATATAATATGGATAAAAAGTTAAGCATCTTCCTGTTTGAATGTATTTAAATTAATGCTATATTACTAATGTAGGAGACTATTCTTTAATATTATTGACTTTATTGGCATATATTCCTTGTACAAAGAGATGTCCATAAAGATATTTTCATGCAAATATATTATGTACTTAACAATACCCTTCCCTACATCCTGTTTTTCTCTCCTAGTATTTTAATAATTCCCTTGGGTAGTCTTGCTTCTACTTTTATGTCCTCTATACTTACTCTGATTTTATATATCTACGTATAAAATCTATAATCCATAAAGAATATGTAATATTTGTCATTCTAAGTCTGTATTACTTCATAAAGTTAAATGCCCTTCAGTTGCATCCATTTTCCTGCAAATGGTGTAATTTCTTTCTTTATGGCTGAGTAAAAATCCATGAGAACATCTATCAGGTTTGCTTTATCTGTTCGCCTGCTGATGAATACCCAGGCTGATGTCCTAGCTTGGCTATTGTGAGCAGTGCAAGCCAAACAGATGAGTCAGTATTTCTGTAATGTGTTGATTTAGCATTTGCTGGGTATGTACCCAAAACATTATTGGTGGATCTCATGGAACACCTTAGTGTTTAGAGGAATCTCCGTACTGAGTTCTCCAATGGTTTGACTAGTTTCCGTCCTCTCCAGCAGTTTACATGGATTTCCTTTCCTTTAAATCCCTGCTAGTAATTTTGCTAGTTATCTTTATAATTATAATCTTTCCGGCTGGGGTGAAATGGAATCTCGGTGTTGTTTTAATTTACATTACCCTGATAATTGAAGATGAAGTTTATTGCAATGATTCATAGTTTGAGGACCATTTTATCAGGCAATTTATTGATCGGATTATTTGGTTTCTTGGTCTGTAGTCTAAATTTTTATGTTTTGTAGCTATTATTCCCTTGTCCCATGTGTAGTTAGCAGAGGGTTTCCTCTCATTCTGTAGACTCTCCCTTCGCTCCATTGTTTCCTCTGCTGTGTGGAAGCTCTTTAAGCCCGTGCCATCCTATCTGGCAATTCTTAGTTTTGTTTCTTGAGCTGTCGGAATCGTTTTTCAGAAGGTCCTAGTCCAAGAAGATATTCTTGAAATGTTACCTTTGACAGTTTCAGACTGTAGAATATTTCATTAAGGCCTTTGAGTCACTGAAAATTAATTTGTATACAGGATGAGAAGTAGGGAAATGCTTTTATTCTTCTACAGGTAAACACCCAGTTTTTGTAGCAGCACTTATTAAAGGGACTGTTTCTCCTCCAATATATGTTTTTGGTGTCTTTGTCAAAAAATCAGGTGGTGGCAGCTGTGTAGGCTTATATCTGGGTCTTTTGTCTGTCCCACTTCTCTATATTTCTGATTTTTATGCCACATCCCTTCTGTTTATCTTGAAATAAGTTATCGTGATATCCCTAGGGTTGATCTTTTTTTTTCAAGTTTGCTCTGATGATTGACTGTAACTGTTAACCTGAGAATTACAATGTAGAGTCACCTGGACAGTCTCATTGTAATTGTCAACCTGACATGATCTAGTCACCTGGAAAGAAGTCTCAATGAGGGGCTGACTAGATGAAGCTGGCTAGCAGACAGGCCTGTGATTTTCTTAATTGGGTTACTTGAAGTGGGAAGACACACACTGAATATGGGTAACACTATAGCCTGGGCTGGGGCCTGGATTGAATGAAAAGGAAAGGCAAGCTGAGTATTAGCATGACATGTATGCATTCATTCTCACTCTGCTCTTGAGCGTGAATATGACTAGATGCTTTCTGGCCATTTGGGCTTTTCCACAATGATGAACTGTAATCTGGAATTTAATTGATTAGTTAGTTTAACTCTTTGTCAGCTTTGTCTTTTCAAAGGGCCAGCTCTGTTTCATTGATATTTTTATATTCTTTTTGTTTCCATTTCATTGACTGTTTTTAATTACCACTTTCACCCCGACATCTACTGTTTTTGAACTTGGCTTATTCTGTTTGTTCCTTTGGAACCTGAGATGCATCATCAAGTTATTTGTGACCTAGTATGCTGGGGGCGGGGGTGTATACATGTCAAGGCCAGAAGTTGATGTTGGGTCTCTTTCTTAATCACTCTCAGTTTTACATTTTGAGATAGGGTCTTATACTGAACCCCAAATTCACTGATTAACCAAGCTATCTAGCTAGTAAATTCCAGAGGTTTTCCCCCTGTCTTCCCATCCCCAGCCCTGGGGTCACAGAGGCATGCTGCCATGCCTTGCTTTTATGTGAGTGATGGATATCTGAACTCAGATTCTTTTGCTTGTGTGGTGGATACTTTAGTGACTGAGCTATCGCTGCAGCCCCAATATTGCCCTAAATTTTCACTGTGTGCATTTCATAGGTCTAAACTTTTATAAGTATCTAATATGATTTTTTCTATTCTTCTTCAGTGCTAGGAACTTTTCCATTTCACTCCTGCTGTTTCTTGATGACATTTCTTGATAATTCAATAGTGTATTGCTACACCTCCATGAGATTGCATATTTTATGACAACTCGCTTTGATTGAATTCTAGTTTCAATTCATTGTGATCAGATAGAATACAGGAAATCATTTGAATTTTCTTGTAGTTATTAAAAACTTGCTTTGTGTTCTTTAATATGAAATAATTCAGAGAATGTTTCATGAGTTGCTGAGGGGAGTATGTATTCTGCTGGATTTGAGTGACATATTTTATAGCTATCTAATGTCCCTTAACTTTGAAGTTTCTCTGTTGATATGATTTCTTGACAATTGATGAGAGTGGAGTGTTAAAGATATGTACTATTACTGTGTTAAGGTCAGTTTTTGCTTTTCTGTCCAGGATCATTTGTTTTACGAGCTTGGTGTGATGATACTGACCACACTGACCACATACACAGGTAGAATTATTAAATCTTCTGTATATGTTGTTTTCTAAAAAAATACAATGTTAATTGAGCTTTCTCTTTTAGTTTTGATTTCAAGACTAATTTGTTGATTATTAGCATGGCCATAGGCTTTTGTCTAGTTCCATTTGGCTGGTGTCTTAGTCAGTGCCCTGTTGCTGTGAAGAGACTCCATGACTAAGGCAGCTGTTATAGAGCATTTCGTTAGGGCCTTCTTACAATTCAGAGGTTTCGTCCATTGTCATCATGGCTGGGAACATGGTAGCACACAGGCAGACATGGTTCTGGAAAGCAGTTGAAAGTTCTACATCCAGGCTTGCAGACAGCATGAACAGAAGGCCACTTGGTCTGACTTGGGCTTTTGAAAACCCACAACCCACTCCTTGGTGACATACTTTCTCCAAGAAGACCACACCTACTAATTCTTCTCTAGTGCTGTTCCCTGATGACTAAGCATTCAAATATATGAGCCGATGGGACCATTCACATAAAACGAACACATTCCACTCCCTGGCCCCCAAAGGTTAATACCTATATCATGTCAAGTGCAAAAATGCATTCAGTACAACTTAAAATCCTCATTGTCTGTCACAGTCTCAACACTGTTTAAAAGTTCAAAGTCTCTTCTGAGACTCATAGAAATCCCTTAAGAGTAATCCCCTGAAAAATCAAAATAAAAGTTCAGATCACATACTTCCAACATGTAAGGACAGAAAATATGCATTACTATTTGAAAAGGGAGCACGGTGAGAAAATACTGGACCAAAGCAAGAAGGAAAACCAGTGGAGCAAACTCCAGATTCTGCATCCTGATGTCTGGCTTTCTAAGTGCTTTTCAGATCTCTGACTCCTTTCAGCTTTGCTGAGTGCAACACTCTCCTTTCTCTTGGGCTGGTTCCATTCACTCCCTGTTGAAAGCTTCCATCAGCAGGTATCCCATGACTCTGGAATCTCCAACATCTTGGAGTTTCCAAGGCAATCCAGGCTTTTCCTTCACAGCTTCATGCAATGGCCTCTCTGGGCCTTCATGCAGTGACACCACTGATGTGAACCTGGTTTCAATGTTTTTCTTTAGCCACAGGAGGAGATTCCACAACCTGTTTCTTGTATCCTTGACTCAAAAGCCAGAACCAGGTAGCTGAAGTGGTCATGTTCTGCTGTTTGTTGGGGTTGGGACTTGGCCCCTGTCCAATTGTATTTGCATCTGCTTTCTGTTTTAGGTGGCTTCCTTTACTTCTTAAGCTTTTCTTTAATTCCCTTTCCTGAGTCAAAAGTTTAGCTGAGTGGGATCTTGCCTGCTCTGAGGTCACGACTCTCTTTAGTCCATTTAACATCGAGTTTTTCTTTAAACTTTTTATCTTCTTGATCACTGGACTTAGCTATATCATTATGTTTCCTGGTGTTCCCCTTCTCCTCAAACTGTGCATTCTGTATTTTTCATTTTTTAATGTGCTCCTTTTCATTATAGATCTGCATAAAAATGACCACAGTTAATACTAGGATGCCTTGAAATTTCCTCCACTAATGCTGATGATCAAAAACTCTTCAAGTTAACCTCGGGCAAATTTTTGGATAAGGGCAGAAAGTAACCACATTCTTCATCAAACACAAGAATGGTCTCTAGAATACATATTAATATTCTTCCCTCCTAAAACCTCATGAGCTGGGCATCATAATCTACATTGCTCTCAGTACCACCATCTTCCACTTTCCAATTATTATGGGTCATTAAGCCTTGCTTAAAATATCTAGCTACTTCCCTAATCCAGAATCCCCAATCCACATTCTACCAACAAACAGCATGGTCAAGCCTTTCTCAGCAATACCCCAGTCCCTGGTATCAACTTCTGTTTTATCCAGTGTTCTACTGCTGTGAGAATCATAACTGAGAATAAGAATATAAAAATGTAGATTCCAAAAATAACAATGTAGAAATAAAGAAATATAACATTATAAGTTGAGGAGAATGAGAACAGACTGTCAGCAACTTTCTCAGCAGATTGAGGATTAACTATTAACAGTGGATTATTTCGCTTTACAACCCATAGCTCTATTTACAAGGCCAAAGCATCTCTCTGCAAACTGAGAGCTGTCCCACAGATATGAGCTGAGTCAACTTTAGGAAATAGATATATGACCTCTGGGTTACTCACTATCCCTGCTATGTGAAACTGGCAGCATCAAAGGGGAGAGCACAGGGCTTCAGTAAACACCACCTAAAAGTACCAGGGAAGACAATAGATAAAATACAAACACTATTTTAACTAAAAATCTCTGTCAATGGAGATTGTAAAGTAAGGCAATCAGTATCTGAGTTTTACCTCGAGATTGTAAAAATTCCTTTGTTCAGATCTAATGCTTGTTACCCCTACTATATAAAGGTGGGTTCAGAAACCAGTCTTTTGCCAACAAGTCTAACAAAATTCATGTCTGGTGTGGTATCAGCTAGATGATTAGCTTTTTATGCCCCATGGAGATTTTATTTTTTTAAAGTTTGCTGCTGGTTTATTAGACTTTGGTGGTCTGTCCCCATCTTTGCACAACCCCCCTGGACCCAGCAATAACCAAGGCAACTCTTATCAAAGAAAGCATTTAATTGGGGCTTGCTTATAGTTTCAGAGGTTTTGTCCATAATTATCACGGCAGGAAGCAAGGGGGCAGGTAGGCAGATATGGTGCTGTGAAATAGCTGAGAGTTCTATATCTGGATCCACAAGCAGCCGGAAGAAAGAACCTGGACCTGGCTTGGGCTTTTGAAACCTCAAAGCCCACCCTCAGTGACACACTTCCTCCAACAAGACCACACCCCCAAATCCTTCTCATTAGTGCCACTTCCTGATAACTAACCACTCAAACCCAGGAGATTGGGAGGGTCATATTCAGTCAAACCACCACAGTTGGTGTTTTTTCTATCCTTTTATGCTAACTAAGGCCGAGTTAGTCTTTGCCAATGAGATACATTTCTAGCAGGTAACAAATTGGAGAATATAGGCCATTATCATTCAGAATTGTTCCCCAAAGGTATGTATTGAATTCTGTCCTTTAGTTTTAAGGTCTGGTGCTTTCTTACCCTTTGTTGATTATTCTAGTGCAGCCTTTTATCTTTTTATTCAGTGTGAAGGATTCCTTTAAGTTGTGGATTCCTCTTGTTTGTGCTTACAATGGGAACTTTTCTTCTTCAATCTTTAATAGCTCTGCTATCTACAGCAGTTGGGCCTGACAGTTGTTGTCTTTAAGAGCTTGAAATACTCTGTTCTTTGTCTCCCTGGATTTCAGTTTCTGCTATGAACTCTGTTGTAATTCTGATGGATTTACCATTATATATGATTTGAAGTTCACTCAATGTAGTGCTCACCACTGCTTTTCTGTATAGTTAGTGTTTAAATATAATATCACATGGGCAGGGTGTGTGTGTATTTGTGTTTTTGGAATTCTAAATGTCTCCTGTATCTAATGCCCATCTCTTTATTTAGGTAGGTAATTTTCTATTATGTGTTTATTATACTCTCCATGCTTTTAATTGTACTTCTGCATCCATAATTCATTCACAAATCTGGTGCCTCAACAGTGTTCCACAGATCTTTGATATTTTGCTCATACTTCATTATCTTTACTGTCTCATTAACCTACCTTACTTTTAAGCACTGTTACCTGATCTACTTGAACTGCTCTGTTGCTGTGACTTCCCAACAAACTTTCTATTTAACTTACTTGCTTTTCACTTCTAAGTTTTTCCTTTTATTTCCCTTCAGTGTTTTTATCTCTTTATTGAATTTTGCATGTCCTGTATTGGCTTCCTTACCTGATTTGGTTGTTTATTTGAATTCTTTCCATTTATTTTTTTTATTTTGTCGAACAGTCATAACCATTCTTTTTTAATTCCCTGCCTGATAATTCATCTAATTCACTTTCTTTGGAATTGATTACTATGGCATTGGTAAATTTTGGCAGTCCGTGTGTTGCCTTAGGTGTGTCTCTTGTGTTTTTGCATATGTAATTGGTTGAATTTTTTTTAAAAAAATCATTTTTATTTAGTTGAAGATTCCACAGTGGTCTGGTAGGACTATTCTGTAATAGGGTTAAGATATTGCTCTTTATTTCTGGACTGGAAGTGTAGTTCAGTACCTAATCCTAGGGAAGCCAACAGGCCCTGAATACTGGGTACAATCTGCAGCACCACCCAGCATAGACTATTATCTGCAGAGGCAACTCCAAATGATTGATGGGCATATTGTAAAAATATAGTAACGGTTAAAAAAAAGAACAATTGTCCCTATACTTCCAGTAACTTTGATAGAACGAAGGAATAAGAATGACATAGTATTATTTTATGTCCTATATAATATTGCTGGGACACACTGGTTGGAATGGAAAGATCAGTAGAGAAATAATAGAGCAAGGCTAGCTGAAGAGAAGGCAGAGTTAGGAATTTATTGGGGCAAGAGAAAGGCTATTAAAATTACAGGAAAATATGAATTAAGACATATATGGATGTTGGGCAGTGGTGGTGCATGCCTTTAAATCCCAGCACTCAGGAGGCGGAGGCAGACAGATCTCAGTGAGTTCAAAACCTGGTCTACAAAGCGAGTTCCAAGACAGCCAGGACTGTTACACAGAGACACCTGTCTTGAAAACAAAAAAAAAAAACAAAAAAGAAAAAAGACATATATGAAGGAAATAGCATAGAGAGAGAGGAAAAACGAATCAGAAATGACAGGGAAAGTCTAAGTGTTCTTGGTAAGAAAAGTGGCAGATACTATATAGAATATATAGATAGATAGATGTTAAAACATAACACTCATATTACCTAGTTGAGCAATCTAAACTCTATTTAAAAAGTGAAAATACAATAAAATATATCACCAGTTAAGATCTCTTTTTCAGCAGAAGAAAATATTCCTTCCCTGAGATTTCTTCTGAATTTAATGCTGCAAGACCTGAAGCAGCCTTCTATGTCTCCAGTTCAAACCAGCTTGACCAAACTGATTAAGACTGGTTGACATTGTCTCTGCAGATCAAATAGTAGGCTTGTGAGTTTAAATGGCTGCCTTGGCAGTACAGGCAAGAGGAAAGCCTAGTAGCTACCAGGAGGAAGGGAGACGGAGGAAGGAGTCACAACTTTTACATTAATAGTGAGATAAAAGAAACAATGTAAAAAATCACATTGTCATAAAAAATGTGATAGGTGTGTCCAGACATAGATCTGAATTTAGAGGGCAGGTTACATAAGCAACACAGAAAACCAAGTAGTTTTTTATGCTGAAATAAATAAATAAACAAATAAATAAATGAGTGAATAAATGGAAAAATAAATGGGTAATTAAATAATGTCCCATTCACAATAGCTCCTATCAAATAAAATAAATTTATTTCTAGACATTTTATTTGTATTTTTAAAAAAGGAAACTATCTTATAAAATACTGATGAAAAATGAAGTATCGGTGTTCAGGTTTTTTTTAATGAAAATATGTTGAGTTTTATGCATTGTTTGCATCTATCGAGATAATTATAGGATTTTCATCCTTCATAGTGCTGCTGTGATTATATTACACTTATTGCTTTGTGAAGATTGAAACACTCTTGCATAATCATTTAGATGTGTCTGGTGAGGTTAATTTGCTAGTATTTTGTTGGGAGTCTTCGCAGCTACGTTGTTGTGTGTATACATCTGGTAGAGCACCTATGAAACACGACTTGGGACTTTTCTACTGTAGAGTTTCAGAACCTTTCTTTACCATGTAGATTTTACAATTAGTCTATGATATGCTGTGGTATAGATCGTTCATACTTATGTCAATTTGGGGTCCCATGAGTTTCATGTACTTGGATATGAATATCTTTCTGAAGATTAGAGGAATGCTATTATTACATTGAGCAGATTTTCTGTACTTTTGATTTTTCTTTTCTGAGTATTCAAACATGGGAAATTTGTTCAATTAATCATGTCCCGTGGGTCCTGAATGCTCTCTTCACTCTTGTGCTCTTTTTGGAATTAACAAATTACCTTTTCCCCAAATTAATTGGTACCTCTGAAGGCTCATATAATTCTACCACTTTTATATTTATATTTCTCTCTTAGTGAAAGTTTTACTTTCTTAGTAAAACAAGTTTCTCTTGAAGATGTGTCTTAAGGGGCCAGTTTGTTTTTCAGTATTGGCTTTGTTTCTAGCCGACACCACAATATCATCCCCCTATGCCATCCCTTCCCTGGCTATGACTAAGGGCGTCATAGTACACACTGTGGTGGAGTTGAAGACACCCCCTGAAGGCCATGAGGGAGTGGTAAGTCTAGAGGCTCACACAGGTGTTGTGCAGACAGTGGCGTGAGTGAAGCCCTCGCTATGTGGCTAGTGCCATCGTGGGAGTGGTGGCTGTGAATATTTTCCTCCACACCCTAATGACACCTCTGCTACTTCTCAAGGCCCGTAGGATGGACAGCCATGGCCCTGCATAGTGCTGCGAAGAAAACTGGATGCTTGTGAGAGCTGCCATATGCATCTGTGAACGAGGGGCTGGCAGGCAGTTTTATTTAAGTATCCTTTCAATTATTTATTTTCTTAAAATTAAAACATTGTATAAATGGACAGAGACTGTGTTTTGCCTGTGTCTTGGTCTGTAAGCCACACTCATCGCTTGTATCCTAGGAGACCAGAAATGGGAGTCAGATCTGTTGGAGCTGGAGTTGCAGATGGTTGTGAGCCACCGCGTGGGTGCTGGGTCTCAAACCTAAGAGCTCTGGAAGAGCACTGGATGCTTGTTACTCCTGAGCCCTCTCTCTCAGCCCCTATTGAAGTATTCTTTTTCTTGTCCTCCTCCCTGCATCAAGCCTCTAGTGAGAGAATCACATCCATATTTAACTACTTGAGATTGAGTCAGAATTCACTGATCCTGCATTCATTTTGATGGAGTCATTTTCCTCTGTACTTTCTTTGTAGCTCTCAAGCTTACCTAACTATTCTCTAATGTATAATATCCCTTTAATCTTATCAAGTGTACTTTCATTTTTAGATCTTCAGTTTTGGGTTCCCGAAACAGCTTCTCTCTGTTTTGATTTCACATCCTCTTGAACATATTGAAATTAATTGATTTGCCACCTACCAGGTCTACCAGCTGTGGCATGTCTGGGTTACTTTCTGCTGAACGATGTCTTTTAATCCTCATAGGGGTTGAGTTTCTGTATTTCCCGAAAGCCTGGAAATTTTAATTTAGCGAGAGGCAGATAAAATGAGTTTTATTTTGTTTGGTGCTAGATTTCTTTTATTCTTGGAATTAGTTTTGATCATTGCTCTTAGTATGATTTAGTTATTTGGGAAACTTCAATCTTTTGGGTACCACTTTTAGACAAGATTTGAGCTACACCTGGGTTAGTTTTTCCACTGAGGCGCTCCCATCTAGAGTACTATGCTCAGTGTGTAACAGCCCTACAGACCTTAGCACTGTTGATACCGTGTTAGAATCACCATCCTCACCTTGAAACCCAGCACGTGTGCCAACAATCAAAATGGGGGAAAAAAAAGACCTAGTCCATAGTTCAAGGGAAGTCTCCAAATATACTAACCTTACTTTTTGGCTTCTGTTTCTTGCTAACTGAAGTGTGACAACCAAATATAGCTTTTGTGCATAAAAGACAAAGGAATGTAAGGCTTGGGGCTGCATGATCTAGGCAAGATTCCTGGGCAGCCATCAACCAGCAATGAAGGCTTTCTGGTTGGCTTTAAGAGTGCCAATGTGGTAGCCTGTGGTGGACTTTCCTCACAACAAGTGACCCTTAGGGGATGCTGCTTTCCATTCTAACTAGGTAGAGGAAGGAATAATCCTACCCCTCAGCAGCCTGGAGCCAGATTTACTTATTGACATTCTTTGTGTAGGCATAGGTGCAGATCCTCTCCTCATGAATACGCAATGTGGACCCTCTGCAGACATTTGGGGTGCACACATTATGCCTGGCTTTGTAGTTCTCTCTTCTCCCTCCTTTCCCTGGCTATGCTAGGTTCCCTCAGTGATGGAGACCAGGGGCCTGTGCCTGGTTCCTCTTCCCTATTGCATAGTTTAGAAACCCACCCAGGTAGAAAGCTGGCACTCCTGCAGAATGAGTGATCCTTGTTTTCCACTCAGGTATCCTACGGTATCTGATATGTACTCTCCTAAGGGGCAGAGAACAGAGGGTTTCAGGGATGGGTTGTCGTCAGCAATATGTTGGGAATATTAGGGTGGAAAATTCATAGCATGATAAATGGATTCACACCTACTTTCTGGATCCATAGCAACCAGGACTGAACCACATGGACATTCTCTTCAGGTGGGCCCCTGCACATTCTCACAGGTCTACCTAAATTAGGTGTCCAGGTTTGCAAGATACAATACAAGAGGCCTGGTGGTTGCACACCTTTAGTACCAGCACTTGGGAGGCAGAGATAGGCAAATCTTTGTGAGTTCAAGGCCAGCCTGGTCTACAGAGCAAGTTCTAGGACAGATAGGGCTGTTAGGCAGAGAAAACCTGTCTCAACAAACAAAACCAAACCAAACCACAAGTGGCCAATAATTCTTAAGTTAGGGACCCTGACTTGACCTTGGATGTGTGGTTTTGTTTATCTTATGGTAAGTTAATTCACTCTTACATCTTATAAAGTATATTTTTAGTGCATTTCCTCTCGTTAGCAACTAAACAATAATATTGACTCCTTGGAGTATGTAATATAACAATTCTTGACTGTTTTATAGAAATAACCTGAAGCTGAGCTGTTACCATCAGAACAGGTTTCTCCATTCCGTATGGCTTCGAAATGGTGAGGGTCATGGTGAGCTACCATGCCATGAAGGTGCACTATTTTGGTCGAGTTGATCTATCATGTACAGAGAAGAATTCTGTTTTCATTCCATTTCTTCATTCTCACCCTGGGTTCTGTCATTCATGTAGGACAGGATTGCTCTTCTTCTGTTCAGAAGTCTACTTGGGAAAAAACCACCACATCATTATGGAACATTTTCCATAATAATGGTTTAGGTCTTGTAACAGTCCTAAGGTGAATGTTACCCCAATTTATGCATGGAGGAAGCAAAGCTAATAGAGTTAAAACAACATACCTAAGATGAGACAGGTGGAAGTTCTGGAACTCTGAACACCGGATTGTGATCAACATCTATGGTGAATTTCCTGGGGTCCCAGCTCTCTCCCAAGAAAGTCCACTAGCCATTCATTTTATCATGATAGTCAATCTCTTCATATTTAATTCCATCTGAATATTGCCCTTGTACGGACCATATAGATGAATGTCAGGGCTTTCTGGGAGTTTGTGTTCTCCACAGTGTCCTAGGCTGAGACACAAGCACCTTGAACACTCGTTCCTTAACAGGAAAGTCTTTCTCGATCCTGGAGTCAAAAGCCTCTGATGCTTACTTAGTCCTTGACCTTAGGCTTACTCGCAGGAGACTTTGTGTCATGACGGATGGAAAGGATCCAGAGTACACCATGCAGCTTAGCAGTCTGCTCACTGCTGGCACGAAAATGTGCTCATTTCACTGGTGCAAATTTTTTTCTCTTCAGGCTAGTGTCTGGGCAAGATGACAATGTGTGGATGGTTGTCACCACAGACAATCTTAGAGTATCACCAGCTGTTCTGAATAACTGTGTGAAGCTCCGAGTCCTCCAGGGAACGAAAAGCATAAGGACACAGCCCTGTTTGCTATGAAGGAAATGCAAGCGTATGGAACCTGGGGGGTGGAGAGAGAGGCAGAGAGAGCCCTGCATTTGTTACAGCCGAGAGTTTACTTTTGTGTTTGCCCGAGGGCTGGCAAGACAAGAGAAATGTATGCAAATTCAGAACAGAAAGCCATGGAACTTGTGTTTGGCTGATTGGAAAATGCCATCACATCGAGTACTCAAACATCCCACCCACGTTGCAGAAGAGAAGTATAAACACGGAACGCTAGGGCGCCGGGGATAGCCCGAAAGAGGTACATGTATTTTTAGCTTTCAGATTTATCATAAGAAAATGAGGAGACACTTATATGTGTTTAAATATAAAACCAAACTTTACCACCAGACTTCTAGAAAAATAGATGGCCTTGTTTAGAGAGAGCATCAATACCCTGAAATACAGGTATTTAAGGGATCAGATTAAGAGTGGCGGCACACATCTTTAAACTTAGTACTTAAAAGGTAGAGGCACAAATGAAGGATTGGGAGCCCAAATCATCTAAGCTGTGGGAGAGCCTGTCTCAAAAGCAAACCAACCTGAAATCTGGCTTAGTTTTCCTGATGGAAAGCACAGCGGTTACTTAACATGCTGTTGCTCTAGGCTCCCCAAGGGCAAATGGCCCTTCCGAGGGCACAGGGCTGTGGAGGCTTGCTTCCATCCAGACGTTCGGTGTTGAAAAGTTTTCAGGCTTCTGTGTTGTGAGTGAGCATGGACAATCAAAGACATTCTCTTTATCTGTTTATATAATGCTAGACGATGACATTAAAATACTTGGATGGTTGAGATCAAACCCGTTCCCTCAGGTCCTGATTCTCAGTACATGAACTTGGATTAACACATTCAAACCTCTTTTGGTATTTACCCAGTATTAAAGAATATTTGAGGTTATTGATATATTTTGAAGGCCATATTTCAATTTTTTTTGATATATCTTGCCACTATTTAGTGATTTATACACAGTTATGAGTCTGTAATAAAAGAGGGTCCCAACACCAAACGAATTAAAGGTCCATGAAGTCAGAGACATATTCATTATGTGCACATTCAGACTCACATGCTTATTCCTAGTTTTATTATCTGCGTGTCCCAATGTCTGAATGAAGTGGGGGAATAATCTCTCTCTTTCTCTGTCTTCTAAATTGCCTGTGGCATTTTCATTTGTATGTTTGTTGAAGTATTTACATTTGCATCAAATTCCTCAATGAGAGGTAAGTCATGGCTCCTACATGCCAAAGTTTGTATTTTGACAATAAACAAAGCAAATGCCAGCCACCACTATTTACGAAGAGCTTTGTCTGAGGTCAAATGTTGCATCTCATTTATCTTTGAAATAATGCTATCACATAGATGCTCTGACAGTTATTCACAGGTGAGACAGTAGATGGCTAAGTGATACTATGTAACCTGACCAAAGTCACAGATTGGGAAAAAGAAAGCGATGGATTTCAAACTCAGGCCGTTGGGCTTTAAGACCCTTATCCCTGACAGGTCTTTATACCCCCTGCCGAATGCCAGCCTGGGTTTATTTTCCCCTTGCCTTCACTTCTAGACTTACCGGAGTACTCTGATAGATTCCTGTGGCTCGTTCTGTTGAATGAATGTAGAAGTTGACAAAATGGAGAGTTTTGTACCAAAGTCGTCCTACAGCAGACTCATTGCAATTGAGGGGGGGAGGCTGTGCAGGAACACAATTCTAAACTCTTATAGTGATACATTTACCCCAGACTGGGTAATTTATAATGATTAGAAATTTATGTCACTCACAGCTCAGGGACTTTGAAGTCCATGATCCAGGAGCTGTATTGTAGTGAGGACTCTTCTCACATCCTTCCATGGTTGACAGACGAGGGCAGGATGAAAGACACAGGACCATTAACCCATTCATGAGGGCAGCATCTCCACGACCCAAACTTGGGATGATGTACTCGGATCATAACACTTCACCTTCCTCCTTAGGGGGTAATAATTTTGTATTCCTCTCTGGTTACTTAAAGCCTTCCGATATCTTTATCCTGTGAGAATTTTTACTTTTCAGACCTCCCAGGAGTGATCCCAGCTCAGCTATGATCCCCAAGCATTCAATCTGGGCATTCTGTTAGGTCTGAGGAATTAACTTAAGTAAACTTAATGACAACTCTTGCTTCTGCCTCTCAGGAAAAAGAATTAACCTCTCAAAATTATAATGTTAGAAAACTAATTAATTCTATTTATTCATCTACTTAATCAAACTCTCATTCCCTCAACAACTCACTGTTTTCAACTTATACAATTTCAACCTTCAAGGTGTTCCCATTCAATGACAACAACCAGCAGGCAACTCAGTGATTAATGCAAATCCTGATGTTGAACACTGGTTGTCTTAGTCTGTCTCCGTTCTGGAAGTTCCTAGGATGTGAGACTTACCTGGCTCAAACCGGGTCAATCCCTGACAGGTGGGACAGCTGGTGATTTGAAACCCATGACTCAAGCTGTAAGGCAAGGTGATATTTCCCAGCAGAAATGGTTCTAATGCTGAGACTTCAGTCCAGACAGAGGTGGAACTCGGTTTCACAGCATGTGACTCCACATTCTTTGTGCTACTGATGGATGTACACACACGGACACATGAAAGAGAGAGAGAGAGAATGAACACAGGCACAGCCAAAGAGCCTTGGCCTTTCTGAGTGCACGCCAAACTCCTTTAGAAATCAGCTCCTTTCATTCCCTAAAGATCCGTCTTCCACATCCCACTCTTTTCTGCACCCACAGCCTGATCTTTATTGCAGGGCATCTGGAGTAGAAAACACTGTAGACTTTTAAGTCAGCTACACTTTGCCCTGTGGATATCAAAGGATGAGGGACTCTCTGGAGCAGCAAAGCCTGGCTAAGTATGCAACTGCCTCGTTTGCTGAGTGACACTGAGCCACTGGGGATGCTTCCTGGGCGTGGATGAGAGAGTCCCAAGCCTCTCTCAGCTGACCTGGGCAGGAGCACAGGTTGCAACCTCTGCTGAGGACAGACACTCTCTGTTCCCAAGGCAGAACTTGATCTCTAGAGGCTTGTGATGGAAGACAATAGCAGAACTGCCAGAAAACATAATAATTGCGGTGATTATGATTATGAGCGCCTTATAATTGCTGCTCCATCATGCCAACTATCTTGGGAAAGAAAGAGGAAGGCTTTATGAATAAATGATCACTTAAATATTTAAACAGATGATTATAATATACAACTTGAAATTCCCCGCTTTTACATATCCTTGAAGAGTAGCGGTACTTGCAAAGTCTGCGTGATTTGAAAAGGCTTCCTCATTCAGATGTTTGGTAACCTGAAATATGTTATGTGTATATCTGTGGTGAAGGATCTTGTATAAAGTCTGAGTGATAGATAAATTAGAAAGGATTTATATAACACAGATATTTAGGCTGCTTATCTAAGAAATGTGCTAGAAAATATAGTGAATGATGTGCTATCGTTAGCCTATTTCCAACAGAAAGTGGAACTTGACAGAGAAAGAGAACCAAGCCCATTGGAGGAAGAGGGCATTTCTTCATTTCTTGCTTCCCCCCCCCACCATTATATGACAAAACAAGTCTAGTACAATACTGTGGAGACATTCCATAAAGCATAGTTCAAAAAGACAGAAACAGAAAGCCTTGGAAATAAACTATTTAGGGGTCATATTTCTAGAAGGAGCAAAATTTCTAAAATTAGGCACCTACACCCACTATTGCCCAGCCCTCAAATGATTCAGAGAGAAAGCCAGTTAGGTTGAGAGGAACGAACCTGTGAGTTGTTGCTCTGTTTCTTTGATGGACATGGTTCAGAGGCAGTGAAATTCTAGCAGGCATGCACAGCCTGCAGTCATATAACATGCATCCAAGGACATCCGTAAATGTAACCCAAATGCAAAATTGCAAACTTACTTGAAACCCTGAGAAATTTTCCTTAAAAAGGCAAATAAAACAAAACACCTCCCCGCACTCCACTGCATAGTACTCAGGCATGCACTTTGTAATTCTTTCTCATGTCTCGATGCCCTAAGTGTGGAGATGGTACTACAGAGTAGGGAATTTTATCTACTTGAAAGTGAGACACCAGTATACAGTCCTACAGACCCTAAGGGGCATGCCAAGTAACACAGGACTTCCTAAAACCCCTGCTGGCAAACAGAAAGATGCTAACGGTCAGAAAGAAGACACAAGGTAACAGTTGGCAAAGTGATCTGTTGGGAACATTCTACCACAGCCTCATTTTTTAGGGCTATGAAATAGATCATATTTATAATTTTAAATTGATGTGTAAAAGAAGATGGAAAAAAACCAAGAACAAGAGAGGAAAACCATGTGACAAAGACAATCTGTACTCCACAGAATCTGAACTCTATCATCCCCTTCCAGTTAAAGTCTCTTAGCTGAGGCACTCTTAGCAGAGCACACTCTGCAGCATCCTGATCTGGTACCAGGACCAGTTCAGTAGAAGCAGTCTGGTGGGTATTACCATAGAGACCAGGAAGGGAAACCATGTGTTACAGGCTTTTCCTCATAAGATGGGCGAGGCTAAATAGAGCTTGTTCTGAAGCCAGATACTCTTTGCAGGTATAAGAAGAAGGAAAACCATTTGAACTGAGTCACACAAGGCTGAGTTAGCCTGACAGTGGTCTGTACAGCCAGCCTCATTCAGGCATTTTATCTTTGAGGATAGTACAATGTACCCCACGGAAAAAAGGAAAAGCGGTTATTGGTAGCACATCTCCCTTATTTACAAATGTCTGCTGTTTGCACTCGGAACATCCATTGCACTGACATGACAAAAGAATACTGTGAACTAGTCAGTCTAGGCTAGGCTGTGCTGTAGCAATCAAAGGGCCTGGTGGTCTTGTTGGCTTAACAAAAGCAAAGGTTCTATTTCTCTTTTATTCTAATTTTTAAGTTAAAATATGATTACATCATTTCTTCACAAACCCCTTATAGTCCCGTCTCACTCCCTCTCATACCTACCCCTTGCTTCCTCTCAAATTCGGGGACTATTTTTAATTACAATTAATTTCACACACACACACACACACACACACACACACACACACACACACACACACACACACATATATATATATAAAACATGCTGGACCTGTTTAGTGATGCTTGTGTGTTTTTAGGGCTGACCATGAGATACTGGAAAGATTGTAAGAGCCAGAGAACCAAATTTCCTACTCATACTACTTACTTCATATGAGTGAGCAGAGGACAGAACTCAACAACCCTCTTAAAGACCCAGGCAGATGGAGCCTGCATCATTTTGTAGACATATCAAATGAAACTTGTAACCATTAAGGTCATTGCAGAAGGGAAAACATGGGTGGTGGAAAAGCATTAGCTCATATTTCTTCAACATGAGTGAATGTTCACAGCCCATTAAATAAAGATATCCCAACCTAACTTCAAGACTCAGGTGTACACCACAGGAAAGCGATTCATATCTTCTTTTAAATCTTAGAAGTTAAGAATGGGACTCGTGAGTGTGTGCTGAGTGTAGGTCTCTGACTCTTGTGCCTACTCTTGGGGCTCTTTTCCTTGGATTGCTTCATTTAGTTTCAATAGGGGTTTTGCTTTATCTTACTATTTTTATTTTGTCATGTTTGTTATCTCTTAGAAGCCTGTTCTTTTCTAGAGAGACAGAAAGTGAGTAGATCCATCTGGAGGGGAGTGGAATTAGATGGAGGGGAAACTATAATTAGGATATATTGTGTGAGAAAAGCCTCTGTCTTCAATAAAAGGAAAAAAATTGGGAAAAAAATGAGTAAAGAAATTTCTTAACAGGACATGCAATACTTTTATTAAAACAGCAACTATTATGTTCATAGTAATGGTTTCAGTTTGCCTGAACACATTTGAAAGTTTAAAAATAAAAAAATCATATAAAAAATTTCATAGGCATTGTGTAATTTCAAAAGATTAACAAAAAAGTATTTGATGAAATTCAGCATTCTTACATGGTACAAAAACTACCTGTAGAAGGAATGTCCTTCAGTTTCATACAAACTCACAGAGCACTTCATATCTACAGGAAAGGTAAGAATTTTCTGAGAAGATGAGGAATAAGAGAAAAGTTTAGTGTTTTTACTGAAAAAGAACTATCCAAAAATCAAATAATAGCACAATAAATTAAGCAGAAATTTAATCAAGGACGTAAATAATACAAGGAGATACAATAAAAGACTTACGAATAATAAAGGAAAAACAAATAAGTTGAAAAATAGCCAGTATTCACAGATTTGAATGCATTAACATTGTTAAAATGATGTCCACACCAGTTAAAACAATCTGTCAATATGGTGAAACCCTCATCCAAATGCCAATGATATTTTTCACAAAATTGGAAAAAAGAATCCCAAGTGTATACACCTGTCATTCAAAGAATTTGCCTATCCAAAGGACTCTTTAAGAGTGACATACCAGAGGGGTCACACACCTAATTTCCAAATACACTACTGAATTGGAGTAACCAACAGAGCATGAAACTGCTATAACACATAGATGGGACCCATGGAACAGGTTGGACAGTCTGGAAACAAGTATCTACCTTTATATCTGACATAGGCACCCAGACTGCATGATAGAGAAGGAATAATTTCTAGAATAAGTGATGTTGAGAAAATTTGATCACACATATAAAATGGATAGCGCAAATCATATACAAAAGTCACTCAAAATTGATTACTGAATTTCAAAATAAGATCTGAAAATATGATAGTCATGTAAGAAAATCTAGGAAAATTTTTACAGTTGTTTGGACAATGATTCATTGATTATAGAGCCTATGAACAAAGGTAGAAAAAGCCAAAGTAGAAAATGTGATTAAATCATATTAAAAAGCCAACAGAGAGTATAAAGAGATTAAACACTGGAATAAGGGAAAATATTTATAAGCCACATATCTAATAAGTAGTTAATATTCAAAATACATATAATTCTACACTCCAGTGTCAATTGCAGCCTTACATAGAAATGCCAGGGAACTGAATGTACTTATATCAACTGATGCATGGAAGAAGAAAATGTCATTTCCAACAGTGGGAAGGTCATCTTGCTAAGTGACATAAAACAGACATAGAAAGGTACCAACAGCTGATTGACCTCGTGTGTCAGTTCTAAAACATCACATTTATGGAACCAGGAATTAGAATGGAGGCCGTAGTGCCAGGTATTGGGTTGATGTTAATGGCTATAAAATTTCACTTATGGTCTGGAGAACTCTTGTGCCATTTGGTGATAGTATCCAATAAAGTACATGATAAAACTGCAAAGAGATTATATCTAGGGTAAGTGTTTAAATAGGCTACCTGTGTCTGTAGACTCTCCAAGAGTCTTATAATGAATGGATATTAGATTTTGTTGAAGAGTCTTCTATATCTAATGAGATGACCTTATAGTTTCTGTCTTAAAATCTCTTTTTGTGGTTGATTTATATATGATGAACCATTCCAGCGTCTATAGGATGAAGTATACTTTATCATGATGGGTAGTCTTTTTGATTTGTTCTTGAGTTCAGTTCCTCAGGGATATCTCTTTTGTTAGTATGTCTTTATCTGTTCATTTGTTTGTTTTTGTATCAGGAAATAATTGCTCCATAAAAACAATTTGGAAATCTCCTTCACTTTTCTGGAGATAAAATAATAAAAACAGCATGGTATTGGAATAAAGACAGGTGTACCAATTGAATTGAATCGAAGACCCTGACATGAATCCATACACCTATGAACACCTGATTTTTTACAAAGAAGCCAAAATTATACAATAGAAAAAGAGAGTATCTTTAACATATGGTGCTGCCATAACTGGATGTTGGCATGTAGAAGAATGCAAATAGATCCATATCTATCACCCTGCACAAAACTCAAGTCCAAATGGATCAAAGACCTCAACATAAATCCAATTACACTGAATCTGACAGAAGAGAAAGTGGGAAATTACTTTTAATGCATTGGCACAGGAGACAATTTCCTGAATATAACATCAGTAGCAGAGACACTGAGATTAACAATTAATAAATGGGACCACATTAAACCAAAAAGCTTTTGTCAATAAGACAAAACAGCAGCCTACAGAAAGGGAAAAGGTCTTTACCAACCCCACATCTGACAAAGAGCTGATCTCCGAAATATATAAAGAACTCAAGAAACTAGTCACCAAAAACACCAAATAATCTAATTTAAAAATTGGTTACAGATCTAAATAGAAAATTCTCAACACAATAATCTCAAATGACCAAGATATACTTACAGAATTGTTCAATGTCCTTAGCTATCAGGGAAATGCAAATCAAATGAATCTGAATATCATCCTACACCTGTCAGAATGGCTAAGATCAAAAACACTGATGATAGCTTATGTTGAAGAGAATGTGGAGTAAGGGGAACACTCCTCTACTGCTGGTGGGAGTGCAAACTTGTGCAGCTACTTTGGAAATTGGTATGGCAGTTTCTTAGAAAACTGGAAATCAATCTGCTTCAAGAACTAGCATTACCAAAAAACAGGAACAAAAAAAAGGAACTTAAAAATTTGCAAACCAAAAAATGGTTTGATAATTAAAACCAGAGCTCAATAAATAACATAAAAAGAGCCAATGAAAAAAGAGTTGGTTCTATTAAAAGATTAATATGATTGACAAACCTTTAGCCAAATTAACCAAAATATAGAAAAGACCCAAACTGATAGTTAGAAATGAAAGAGGAGATATTGCAACCAGCACTGAGGAAATTCAGAGAAGTATAAGGACATACATTAAAAATTTATCTTCCATTAAACTAGAAAACCTAAAATTTAAACAGACCCATAACAGCTAATAAACAGTACTGAAAACTCATGAAACTAAAAGGATCTAGGGCCGGATGGATTCAGCATAGATTTCTACCACATCTTCAAAGAAGAATGAACACCAATAATCCTCAAGTAAGTCTGTAAAATGGAAAAGATTTCCAGGTCATTTTCATGAAGCCATTATTCCCTGATACAAAATCAGATAGACAAAAAACAGATAAAAACAAATCTCCCTGAGGAAACCAGAGATACAAATGTTTGGCACAGTACACTTGTAAACTAAACTCAAGAACACATTCAAAAGACAACCCACTATGATAAAGTAGACTTCATCCTACAGATGCAGGAATGATTCAATATCCATAAATCCACAAGTGTAATTAACCATAAAATGAGATCCAAAGTCAGAAACCACAAGACCATCTCATTAAATGCAGGAAAATCTTAAACAAAATCCAGTACCCATTTATCATAAGACTCTCGGAGAGTCTACAGACACAGGGAGCCTATTTCAATACTTAAGGTGATATATAATAAACCCACAACCAGTGTTGTGTTAAATGAATGGAAACTCAAGAACAAAGCAAGGATGTTCACCCCAATCCAGTTCTGCCCAATATAGTGCTTGAAGTCTTAACTGGAGCAGTAAGACAAGAGAAGGAGATAAAGGGATACAAAGAGGAAGAAAGAAGTTAAAACATCCTTATTTGTAGGTCATACAATTCAGCACACAAAAGACTTTAAAAGCACCACCAGAAATCCACAGCTTATAAACACAGTTAACAAAGTAGCAGGAAACAGTAAATACACAAAAGGCAGAAGCTCTTCTATAGACCAACAGCAAACATACTGAGCACGAGAATGAGACTATCCAATAGTTCCGTGCTTTACATAGAAGAAATTTTTGCATTTTTTACATTAATCTCATATATTGACATTCCTTCAGTTGTTGCTTATTAGTTCAAGAGCACATGGTTCATAATTGTTTTGTTTTATATAACCATATGCATTCATAGGAATCTTCTTTTTTTCTAGGCTACCAAATGTATTGACATAAATATTTGTAGTAGTAGTAGTTTGTGACCTTTTATATTTCTGTGATATCAGTAGTTTTTCATTAACATTTTGCATCTACCAAAATTTTTGTTTGTTTGGCTTTTTGTGGGTTTTGATTTTGGTATGAAACTAAAAGGAAGATCTATGAAAGGAATTACCTATATCATGACCTGATTTAAAAAAACTAAGCTTATATTTTACAAAAAGACCTCAAGAATATAAAAAGAAATGCCAGGGACCAGGGGAGAATATTGCATCCAGAGTATAAACATAGTGGTAAAAGTTAAACAATAGCCAACCCCATTTAAAAGTGAACAAAAGATCTTAACATACAGTTTATAAAGAAGAGATGAGGAGATTAAAAGCACAGAAATGCTTGATGTCATTCCTGTATAAATATAGATGAAAACCACAATGATAGTACCTGTATTCTTATTGTAATTTCTCTACTTAAAATGTAAGAGTGATGTTACACAATCTTGGCAAGGATATAGACAGCTCAAGTATCATACACTGTTGACAAGAATGAAGAATGATTCAGCAAATATGCTAAGGCAAACCAGCAGTTTCTTACAAATTCAAACATAGACTTATTATGTCTCAATAATAAGCCTTAAATCTGTAAGAAAATGCTGGATTGCTTTAGCACACTCTCTAGCATTTACCCCAAATAAATGAGAACAAATCTCAGAAAACACTTTAGGAATGTTTGGTCATAACTGTCCCCAACTGAAGCTGGGGACATAGCTCAATTGCTAATATGCCGGCTCTGCAAGCATGAGTACCCGAGTTCAATCCTCAGCACCCACATAACAGTCCCAGTGTGGCAGCACACACTGTAATCCTAGTGTGAGAGAGGCAGGCCCACTGGTTGGCCAGTGTAGATAGATCAGTGAACCCAAAATCCCAATGACAGAGGCTGTCTGGGAAAACAAGGTGGATGTCTCCTAAGGAATAATACTTGAGGCTGACTGAACTCTGGCCTCCACACACATGTGCACACATGTACACCTATACACACACTCTCACACACACACAAAACTGGAAACAAATGTATTAACATGGTTGATTTGCAAATCTGTATTGATATGTTTGAAAAGCTCATAAGAGACATGTCACATGAATCAATTTCTGTGACTTTCTTAGAAAAATGAAACCATGCAGACTAAAAGCAAGACAGTGATCTTCAGTAAAACAGCATAGAGGAATTTTGAGGGGAATTAATTTTTTTCTGCCATTATAGAAATAGATTAGATGACTCTACAGATATGAATTAACAACCATAGAATTATATACACCACATAAGTGCAATTTTACTGTATAAATAATTTAAAATTTTATCTTAAAATGCTAAAAATGAAGTGAGAAGAGCATTAAAATACTTTCTATGCCACAGGAGAAAAAAAAAAAACATTTGGCACCATTGTTTTCTGAAAAGCCAAGGAAAGCTATTTATTTGTAACAAAAAAATGTGAAATTAAAAGCTCATAAAATTAATTGCCTCCAGACTAATATCATAAAAATTTTGTAAGTTGTTTTTGGCTGAAGAGGGGTAATGAGCTCAGACTAAAAGATTTGGTGAGAAAAACCACGCACCTATAAAGCACATAGTGAATAAATTATGGAATGGACACATAACAGACGCAGAGTGATGCTGTGGAAACTTCATTTAAGATGTGTTATGTTTGTTTGTGCTGTGGAATATTTGTTTAATGATGCAAAGATGTGTTACATTCTTTTATGTTATATGTGTTTAGCTCTGTGAAGTTGTGTAACTTTGCCTGCCTAAAACCCCTGAATGGTCTAATAAAGAGCTGAACAGATAGTGAGGCAGGAGAACAGTTAGGCAGGGCTGCTAGGCAGAGAGAATAAATAGAGAGAAGAGGACACCAGGGGCCAGCTATCCAGCCGTACAACCAGTCACGGAGTAAGATAGAAAGAAAGGTAAATAGAATGGAGAAAGGTAAAGGCCCAGAGGCAAAAGGTAGATGGGATTAAGTTAAGAAAAGCTGGCTAAATAAGCCAAGCTAAGGCTGGGCATTCATAAGTAAGAATACGTCTTTGAGGGCCCACCACCCGGCTCCCAAATATATACACAAAGAGTACAAAAATCCAACTGCATAGTGATGTAATTAAACCTTTGCCTCAGCCCAAAGCCTTGGCAAGCCTCATAGCCACGCACCAAGGTAAAGAAGTCAGCAGACATGTATACACTGCACTATCCCATTTACAGGGGGCTAATTCTGTGCTGCTGTGACCAAAATACCCAGAGGAGACTCCAGTAAGTGGGGAGGATTTGCTTTCACCCAGTTTCACAGGCTCCAGTCTAGGATCTCTTGCCTTTGTGACCTTAGACAAAATAATATGGCGGGGATATGTCATGGAGGATGGCTGTTCCTGGTTAACCAGGGAGCAGGGAGTATGACAGGCACAGATGGGAGCTAGTATATCCAAGGACCTGGCCCCAGGACACAACTCACACCATAACAAGCCAAAAAAGGGTGGCACAAACTCAGAATCAAATAAAAACATGTGAGTCTATAGGGGATTGTGATGATTTAAACTCATTGCCAGCTCGACAGGGTTTAGAATCACCTAGCAACAACAAAAGGAACTAGTGGAGAGACTTCATATTCAACCCCCAGTAGTGTCTCATTGTCTCATGTGTGATGCTGAAGGTCCAGGTCATATGGAGCCCCTTGGACCAAGACAACGTCATCTCAAATATAGCCACACAGTCATACAGAGTTTAACCATAACTAAGACAGGACACTGCTTACTTCTGGTGCACAGTTTGAGTTTAAACAGGGCAAGAGAAAAAAAGACTATTGAACCCTGACTCTACTACATAAAAGGGGGCAAGAAATTCTGCTGTGTGGAAATTCTTTCTTGAGCTAAAATCTGTGTAAAGATGCCTCAGCTACATATTGAAAAGTAACTGAGTTATGCATCTGGCTTATGAATATTACCCCCCAAAGGAATTTCAAACCTGAAATCATATCTTCTACTTACTGACCAAATGGCTTTAGCTGTTTCTTCAAAGGGTTTGAGCTGAGCTTTCTCCCATGCACAAGGAAAATCATGGCAGCGTTCTCCACGAGGGAGGGTGACTTGGGTTAACCTGTCTTGTGTCACATCTCAACAAACCTGAGGGGAAGTGTCATCCTCTAGGGGAGCTTCTCAGCCAGTGGAATTGCACTTCTTAAACCGCGGGTTCTGGATAAACTTGTGTGTTTTTTCTGTTCACTGTTCTGACAGGCACCACCTGTGATAAACAAAGCAGGCAGCTGCAACACAGGGAAGGATTCTTTTGAATACATTGCCTTGAGGTCATGTATGAACCCACTTCATCACCTTGCTTTTGTGTGCGATGGAATAAAATGTTCAGACCTCTTTTAAGTCTAATTCCTGAGAATCCACAAACATCTATGAACACAACTAGGAATTCTTGTGACTTCTGGAAGCAGATGGCAAAGGGACAGGGCTTCCATAGATGCCCACACTGACACGATACAGTGTTCTGAATTCTCCATCTGCCAATCTTTATATCATTTCTGGGATATATTGTAATTAAATATATAGAAGCATATTTCATATAGAATAATTCTAAATTGAATTCTGTCAGCATTAAACTTATTCATATGAGATTTAAAAATTAGTGGTTTTATTAACAGATTAAATATATTTCAACCAACATATACAAATCATAAAAATTGTCTGTATTTATGGAATCTATAAGGTATATTATGATACATGTATACATTGTGTAGTGTTCAAACTGGGATAAGAATATAAACCTTGGTTATTTCATATTTCTTTATGGTTAAAACATCTAAACAGGATGTTTTACATTTTCTTTGTAAAATATATAAATGCAAAGTGTGAAACACTATCATCAGCTATGATACCCAACTGTACCATAGCATACCAGAAGTTCCTGATCACATCTGAGCATACTCTAACAGCCAACTGTTCTCCATTGCCCCCATTCTCCCCAGCCTTTGCTAACTACCATGCTGTCAAATTCTTTGTTCTACTTGAGTAAAACTGAGGCAATGCTACTGTCTCTAGATTATTTTCCTTGACATAATAATCCCCATTTTTATCTATGTCACAAATGATAGGATCTCATTGCACTTTGAGATGTGTCGATGGAGGATACTATCTATGTGTTTTTTATAATCTCAGTCCCCACACACATGTCAACTTAGAATTTAGAACCTGATTTGGTTCTAATTCTACCTCTAGTCCATAAAACTGTAACCTGGCCAAGTTGCAAAACTTTTCTTTATCTGACCATTGGGAATAAATTAGACTTAAAACTTCCCAGATATTCATAAAAATGTGTGTCCCTGAACAGCTAATCAACATTCCTTCCCAAGTCATTGTGGCGCTTATGAAAGGCTTATGCCTTCCTCCTCATTCAGATGTTCCGAGAAGCCATTCAATAGCTCTCACCTTGAGCTGAGAGAGTGAAGCCAGGGGTAAAGTGCTATATCCTTACCTCACCCTCTTCAACCAGTCCAGACACATATGCATGTCTGGGGCCCATGCTAATGTTCCACTTCACTCCTATGTTTTGGCCTTGATACAATGTTTTACCATGGTAAGGGCTGTGCACATTCAGTACACGAGCCCTTGAGAAATGCTAAAGAACAGAGCCATTAATTCCCTCAAGGAATTAGCCGATGCTTGCTTGCTTCTGGGAAGATCAATAGATTCTTGCCAGGTTTCTGAAATAAAGCAACGGAGCCTTACAGAGCACTGAAGATTAAGGCCTGACATTCTTCTCCCCCTGCTGCTTTTGGGTCTTTGTGTCTCAAGAAAGAGATGAGTACACATTAGAGACCCTGGCTCAGAGCAAGACAGGACGGTGTGTTATATTAAAATGAATTTGATTCATTTCATACGGAGACATTATCACATGCTGTAGTACTTTGAATTCCACTTGTGACATTTAATCTACTTGTTTTATGCTAGAAGTGACAGAAAACTTTAGCTTTATTAAAATGTGTTGCTTGAATTGAAAACACTGGGGCTTTCACAGTCTCTGTCAATTTTTAGTTGTTTTAAAATGTTTGATTCATTCAATTATTTAAACACCCACGAGTGGAAGGATTTCAGTGATTGGCACCATTATTCAGCTCCCCGCCCCTTTCTGGATGTCACAAGGGTGATATTAATTTAGCACTAAGAAAGGACACCTTGTGGTATGATTCTATATCCTCCACAATGCCCAGAACGCCATTTCCTCACCTGAGACTTTCCTTCCTGATGACAGTAACTCTGGCTCATTGCCCCTCCGTCCTACAATCAAGGCCAGTGTTAGGATTTAAGCATGAAATGTTCCCCTACTGGTTCCTGTGGCTGAACACAGGTACTCGGGAGGCTGTCGAACTTTTAGGAGGCTATGCCTTTTAGGTTATAGCTTGAGTCTGGTTTGGGCCTGAACTCACCCCCTGCTTCCTGACCTGCCGAGATGTGAGCATGATTCTGTTGCCATGCCTTCCTGTCCGTGGTGATGTATATTACCATGATGGAGTGCATCACCATGATGGAGTGTATTACCATGGCGGAGTGCATCACTATGGTGATGTATATTACCATGATGGAGTGCATTGCCATGGAGAGTGCATCACCATGATGGAGTGTATTACCATGATGGAGTGCATCACCATGATGGAGTGTATTACCATGGCAGAGTGCATCACTATGGTGATGTATATTACCATGATGGAGTGCATTGCCATGGAGAGTGCATCACCATGGTGAGTACATCACCATGATGGAGTGCATTACCATGGCAGAGTACCTCATCATGGTGAAGGATATTACCATGATGGAGAGCATCACCATGGCAGAGGGCATCACCATGATGATACATATTACCATGGCAGAGGGTATCCCCACGGTGATGTATATTACCATGATGGAGCGCATCACCATGATGGAGAGGTAGATAGAGATTTTTTTTCCTTAAACTTTCTTGTCAGGCACTTAGTTACTTTTCTCCTTGTTGTCACCAACACAGCCAGAGAGCCCTCTCTTCTCATGGATGCTTATGTTAGGAGAGCAATCCCAGATGTTATAAGGAGGAGGGCCCTCTCCCTGCAACACCCAGAAGCTGCCATAACATGTGCTTTCCTTTCTAAGCAGCAGTTGCAAGCATTGTTCAGTAATATCAGCCCTCCTCTAGTTCAGGAAGGGATTAATCTTTTTATATGCTAATCATATTCCCTTTCAAGTATCTTTTAGGAGCAAACCCAGCCAAAATTGCTCAAAGTTGTCCAAGGTACACCCCTGACTTCAGCTGCCGGGTCCATTTCCTCTTCATGGTAACACTATCATCCATTAGGGGCTGACCTTCCACAGGACACACTGTGGACTATGCACAAAGCTGGTGCAATCAACTTTCCCGCCACTGAGTGGGGTGCCTGTCACTCTCACAGGCTGATCACAAGGGTACAAATGATATCATGTTCCTGCCTATCTTGTTTATTAGACTGACCTGACTTTTTCCTTGGGATTTTTATTACCCATGAGGTGTCACTGAAAATTACTCATGTTCTTTGATTTCTTGGAGATTCCCATACTTGGTCTTTTATTCATTCAGCCACATTTCCCCTTAACTACTCATTCCTTATTCTCTAGTAACTCTGTGAGACTTCACAGTGTAAACAGAAACAGGGAATGCACTTATAACTGTGAATGGACTTAGCAGAGGAGATTTGGTGTAATCATTACTGTGTTAAGAATTAAAGGCTGAATGCATCAATATTATGACTTCAGGAGGTGGGTCTGGAGGGACAATTGTAACCTGAGACTGACACTGAAGACCAGACAATTAAAAACCTGGAACATTAAATATCTAGAGAAGTTATGCCCGTTAAAACTTTATCTTGAATTCTTATTATTTCCTTGATAATAATACCCTCCCCTTTCTCTAAATGTCAAATATAGGTGACTGCTGAGAAGACAAAATTAAACTTTAGGCAGTGCTAACAGAACAGGGATGAAACTTCCATGCTATTTTTATAGAAAATATTAAGCATTAGTATTTACGTTTATGGATAGGGTAAATTATGCTTGTAACTGTACCAAAAGGGCTTGTATCCGAGATTCTCTGTGGTCCTTGAGCACCAACAGTGTGTTCTAAAGAGACACAAGCTTCCCCTGCAGGGCAGTGTAGCGCACCAATGATATGGAGATGAGGACTTGCAGATTTAACTTCTGCAGATCAAGTAGGTCAATTTGATTCCCATCACTTATTATTTCAATTAAATATTTATTTGTTGCCAAGGTACCTACATGGAGTTTCTGTTAAAAATGTTCCCCATCTTATTTCCGGTTCTCAGGGACATTTGTTTTAAATAAGGCATCTTTGGATACCCCTAAAACATCAGTACAGGCATAAGATTGCAATAGGATCTCAAACAATTATAGACTGACCTATATAATGTCACATATTTTCTGGCTGCTTCATTAATGGTAATGGATTCTAAATGATTATAAGAATGTTCTATAAAATCAAAGATGATACAAGTTCCTGAATGAATTTAAAGAAGATAGAAATGAACAGCTTGGTGACAAGTTCTAAACCACATAGCACCTAAATAGACTAGAGGACAAGGAAGAGAAATTCAATGAAGAGATTGAAATAAAGAAAATAATCAAGTTGAGATATAAATTAAATGAAAAGTTCAATAAGCCAAAGGGAAAAAAAAACTCACTAGAAACCCCAGCAGCAGAGTGTACTAGTGAGAAGAAGAATATCAGAGTTTGAAGACAAGGCAGATGATTAAAACATTCAGACAGCAAAGATACACACTTGGAGTTTGACCAGAAAATCTGAGATGTACAGAACTCCATTAAAAGACAGAACTTATGTATCGCAGGTGAACTGCAAGCTAACAGCATAGAAAAGATCAAATAAAACCATAATAGAAAGTTCTGCAAATCTAGGGAGAGCGGCATCCAAATAGAGGAGGTCTTTAAGGTGGAAAACTGAAACAAACAGCACTAGAAACAACAATCACCACCTCCCCAAAACTACACAAAAGATGAGACAAGGACCTCCACACAGATCACTGTTTAAGCAGTAAGTTCATAAAATGGCCTTGAAAGCCACAAGAAAGAAGCACAAAGTTACACATAAAGGCAAATCGATCAAAATAATACCAGTTACCAACTGATAGTCTAAACTGAGGGAAACCATAGAATAATGTATTTTAATCTTTGAAACACAACTTTCAATCCGGATTACTATGTTCAACAAAAAAATGCCCATCATAAATACAGAAGAAAAATACACAATAAACACAAAATAAAGGAATTCATAACCACTGAGATCTGCATAACAATCAAAGGAATGTCACATAGTAAATGGGTCATGAAAAGGAATGAACCACAACAGAACAGTACATTATTGAGTATTAATGAAGTACCAAATATTATAAAATAAAACCAACAAAATGATAGAAATTAATACATACCTTTCTATAATAACTGTGACTATAAATGTCTCAATTCTTCAATCAAGACACATAAGACCAGATTGAACATAAGAATCTAGGACTTATCTACTCATCATGAGATAGAAAGATAGATAGATAGATAGATAGATAGATAGATAGATAGATAGATAGATAGAATGTATCACCGTATCATGCTGGTCAAGACAAAAACAGCTTTCAGGTATGGGAAACTGCATTCCCAGGCAAACAGAAGTAGAAACAAACAAACATAGCCATACAAGTAATATGGAAGAAAAAACTTCAAACCAAAATTAATCAGAGGAGAAGTAAGGAAGGTAGCTTCATATTGATTAAGAGGATAGAAACAATTCTAAAAATACAGACTTTGAAATTTTCTCAACTAATTTCATGAAACAAATTTTTCTTCTGTATATAGGGCACAGATTAGCCACAACCCAGTAGTAGAAAAAGGTTTCAGTTCTCCAGTCTCACGAACAGAGAAGTCATTCAGAGGAAAGGAGTCAACAAATAACTATCAGAGATAAATGACACTACAGATCAAGTAGATTTTACAGATATCTAGGGAATATTCTACTCACCAACTACAGAAGACACATTTTTCAGAAACCCATGGAATGTTCTCCAAATAATCCAAATTTAAACAAAACAACAGAAAAGGAAAACAACATCTTATATTCTATTTGATCACAATGGAATAAACCAGACATCAATGGGAAGGAAAGCTACAGAATGTACACAAACACAATGCTGAATGATGGGGAGATTGGGAGGTAAATTTACAAGTTCCTAGAACTGAATGAAAAGGAGAGTACGACATACCAGAATCCACTGAGAGCAATTGTAAGAGCAGATTTTGTAGCTGTAAATGCTTATACTAGAAAGAATTAGTGGGATGGGAGTTGGAAAATGGCTCAACAGTTAAGAGTTCTTGTTTGTACATGACCTGTGTGTGATTTCCAATACCCACATGGTGGCTTACAACCACCAGAATATCCAGTTCCAAGGGACCTGGTGCCCTTTTTTTGGCCTCTGCAATAACCAGACATATGTGGTACACATACATAAATGCAGAAAAAAGAGTCATACACATGAAATAAAAAACCCTAAAAATTGACTAGTTCTGGTGAAAGTATGGAGAAACTGCAGAGTTGTTGGGAATGTGCATTAGTTCAGCTATTATGGAGAATAATATGACAGGTTTTGAAAAGTTAAAAACAGAACTATTTTATGATCCACTAATCCCACTCTGGACTATATATTGAGAGGACATGAAACTGATATGAGCAAGAGACATCCACGTGCTCCTCCTTATCACAGCACTCTTCAGTGGAGCCAAGAAGTGGAAATAATTGGAGTGTTCTTCAACCAATGAACGGGTGAAGACAGCACGACGCATATATGATGGAATAGGATTCAGCAGCAAAAGGAGTGAAACCCTGTTGAGTCTGTCAGAGTGAACAGAATTTTAGCTTGTGGGAATGGAGTTGTGTGAGGAGAATTCTGGGTGTTGTGGGAAAACCCTAAAAGGGGTAAGAGCTTTGTAACCCCGGTTTCCTCAAACATGGAACTGTCCGTGGAAGGTGTTTTCATGCAGGTCTAGTGGGTAGTGACAAGGAGATACTGGGCAGGAAGGGGAAGAAAAACATGCAAACTAGAGGTCTAGAAATGTGAGCAAGAGGAAAACCTGGAAAATAAGGGGGAGCTTTAGACAGTGCCTACTGTCAACTGAACCGATGTAGATGATTCTGGGTACCACCCCAGCCTCTACTGGGGAAGTAGAGAATTGACGATGTCATGGGATAAGAAGTAGAGAATGAAGTTGAAATGCCAACAGATGAAAAGTTTGGGTAGCATAAAAATGTGAGGAGTGGTGTCTAGGAATGATCTGTAAGCCAAAAAGGGAGCATGCCATTTTTGGAGGGCTGAAAAGCTCCAAGTGAACTATCAAAGACTTTGGTCTTATTCATGAAGAAAATAAATTAGAGAAGTGGGAAGGGGTGGCGGAGACTCTGTAGAACATGATTTCAATTTAAGAGGCTAGGAAACTCAGAGGGTAGGACAGCAAAAAAAGGAGGCCTTACACACAGATAAAAACACAAGGCAATCCAGGGTTATAATAGGGGTTATTTAGTACAAGATGATAGTTTGGGGCTGTGAGACAGGGAAAGGAAGATTTGAGGTGGAGCTCTGGTGATAGCTGGATTTAGAGAGAAAATGCAAAAGAGTCAGGGCTTTGTGTTCGGGGTTAGCGTGCATCAAGGACAGAAGTCTAGGGCAAACAGCGTTTTGAGAGATTCAGGCAAGAACCAGGCTTCAGGACAGAATAATCACAGCCGGAGGAATTGGAGGAGACCCAACCAGTAGAGATTGTGTAATTTTCTTCCAATTTATTTATTCCTTTCCCCTCCAATCATGCTTCCCTTTGACCATGCTCAAGGATGAAGCTCACTCCCTTGCTGAAGCCAATAGCATCTGAGCAGGTATGACACATGCGACATCTCAGCAAAAGCTTTAATTAGCACGCCCAGAATGGACCTGTTCCTTTTGTTCCTGTCCTCTGCTATGAGAACAGCCTGGGCCAGACGGTGTCTACTCCTTTGTCATGGGTTTCAAAATGGGAAATGATGTGGAGTCCTGCCAAAGCTCTAGCAAGGACTAAATACTGATTTGGTAGGCCATGGATTGGGTAGGTTATTTGCGGCTGCTGCAAAAGTTAACTAATTCTGTGACTGTAAGGGGATTACAGGGACAAGACACTTAAGGGAGAGAAATTAATAATACACAGGAATGCCACATAACATGGGAACTGAAAAAAATGGAAGCTCCAGGTTTGTGAGCGTTAGGAAATTTCTAGTATATGTACAAGTTCAGGGTTACTGTGGGCTTGGAAATGACCTAGCTCTCTGGAAAAAGGAAGCAAAACACCGCCCCCACTTAATTACCTGTTCTATATATGTGGTCCTTTGGAGACTCAAGATAGCTTTGGAGCCTGTCCTGGAACTAACACTTATAGAGTAGGCTGGCCTCGAACTCAGAGAGATCTGCCTGCCTCTACTTCCCAAGTGCTCAGGAGATTTTAAGACTAGAAGTAGTTTGTATCCCAGGAACAACATGCCGGTGTGGATACCCAATTTACCTAAAAGGAAAGATGCCTACTACCATGTGGGTCTTTTTCTAAAGTTGGCATTCAAGTTGTACTAAATCTGAAGGGTAAGTAGCTGCCTACCCATAATTCCTAGACACACAAAAGTAAGTGCCAAAAGTCATCAAGCAGAGCTTGCTGTCTTGAATGTTCCTGCACTGTCCTACAGGAAAGACTGTGAGTTCTGGGGTCAGACTCAGGCTCAGCAGATTTCCAGGTCTGCAAACTTGGGCACAATGGCTCAGTTCACTAGCCTTAAGTCTTTTTTAACAAAGGAAAAGGGTATCATGTGTGTCTTGACAGTATTCAAGTCAATGCTGACAAAGCACTTGGCTTCCATTAAATGCTAATTGTTATTGTACTTATAATGTTATGACTATTATCTCTTTCCTTAAATTCCTTTGTATACACAATAGAAGTCTAAACTCTTAACTGGGATTTAGATGTGTTTGGATATAAACTAGGAGGACTGTTCCTAAAATCAAATTTTAATGAGGGCTTGGGGTGAAAAGGGATGGGGGATCATATTTCTGAGCTGGCACTGGATTCAGGAAGACACTTTGTTATCCTTGCCAGAGAGGAGAGATCTACACAGGCCCAGCTCGGCCAAGTCTAGCTGACTCAGCAGCTCTAGTAATACAAACAGAGGACTATTAGCAGAGACTGCGTGCCGCCACTCTGCGTCGATTCTGCAAAACGCTGCTTCTCCAGTTATTCTCCTGGCAATGAGTGGAAAGCACTGTTCAGCTGAGGACCCAACTCACGGAGCTGAGCTGTCTTTCCACTCCTCTAGGGGAACACAGGGCTGTGAAAGGACACTAGGTGTTTGCTCTGCTCAAGGCACTTGGGCAGCATTCTTGCCACGAACGCTCGAGTTTTGGAATGACTATGGCCAGAGGCAGTTGTCTTTCAGATGGGCTCTTAACCAATGGATATCAGTGAGGAGAGACTCAAGACAGAAGGGCATGGAAAGTCCACTGGAGAATTTTTTGCAAGTTTGTTTCTGGACACTTGGAGACGATTTCCAGAGATTTAGGAAAGGTGTTAGTAGGTATTACTGAGAGTGAGTAGAATGCGCACCTATGCAATTATTGTGTGACTCAGATTCCTTGTCTGGTTTCCTGTAGCATCAAAGGACACTGTTTTGGAGCGATAGAGTTACAGAGACAGCTGGTCTTTCAAGATCACTATCCCCTCTCCCAGTAGTCTAATTCTCAAACACCCGTCTGTATTCTCGTCCTCTCTCTGCATCTGTGTGAAATTTCACATGACTGCTTTACATCCCTTCACTTGTGAGATGCGATTTACCCCTGGAAAGGAAGCATTATAATCTCTTTAGTAGTGCTGATAATAAAGAAGATTCTGGAAAGGCAGCAAATGTGCAGAGCATGAAGGCATAAATTTAGTTTTTGGAGTTGGACTCGGAGAACTGCTGAGAACCGGAAGGTGGGAAAGTGGCAGAGAGAAGATTGAAACCATGAAGACAAATTTTATCAACTTTACAACTCAGTTTAGGATCTGCATTAGCTCTCAATTTAATCTAACACAGAGGCACACAGATATTTTTGGTGAGCGTATCTGAAGATTGTGGGGAGGGGCAGATTGAGAGGGAGAGAGGGAGGGAGGGTCAACATACACAATACTGGCTCCTATACAGGTAAACCCTGAACACTTCGTTTATCTGTCCTAGAAATTCTCTGTTGGGCCCAGATTTGTTGAACCTTGATGTTTGAGGGTGCCCTGTTTGTGAGATCCCTCTTCCAATAACCTGATGCCCCAGCTGTCAATCAAGCTGTCAGAGACCATCTATTCTAGATATTCCCTCTCTATAGAGAAGCCTCAACTATGGTCCCTTCCTAGAGTGGCCCATCCAATGACTAACGAAAATGGGATGGGAGCTACTTTGACCCAACCTAAACTAGCTCTGACGGGATGTTTAGAGTTAGTTCATGAGCTGCCTATGGGGCAGCCGAGGCTGTTAGGCTGTTTCCTAGCAGCTTGTCCATTGGTCCTATCTTTGCCTCTCTTGGTGGATTTATCTCAACGACTCCTTGATAAACATCCAGCCACTAGTCAGCCTAGAATGTAACTTAACAGAGAAACCAAGAATTGCAGATAACAATGGGAAAAGGTAGAGAAAGTCACCATGGAAAGCTTTGTTCTTGAAAAGTCTATCCTTGTCTGTGCATTGTTAGCTAGAACTCAGTCTACTCAGAACTTCCAGCTCCTCATCTTAGGAATACCCAAGATACCTAGATCCCTGCACAGCTTACACAAGCTTATATCTTTTATGCAAAAAATTCAGGTAATTTCTTGCCCTCCTTATGAAATCTCATAATTTTATCTTTCACTTCAGGTAAACAAAGGTATTAAACTCTCTCTCTCAGGGTAGGACTTTATCTTATGAAAACTCAGAAATATTAACACTATATTATAGCCAAAACATACTCCTTTAAAATCTCCTATTGACATCCCCTACTCTTTTAATTTGTCTTCGCTCTGGGACTTCTTGTTCACTTTTTCATTTATATTTTATCATGTTATTGTGTTTCTGCTAAAATTCACTTCATATCCTTTCTTTGGATGAGTCAGAATATATGCAAATTAGTCATTAAACAAGTAAATGGGATCATGACTCAGTATTCCTTGTGCCATAGCATCCTATTAGAAAGCCCCACGTTGTGGTGTGCGTCATTATGGGAGTACATCCAACTGATCAGAGAACAAACTGATTAAGACATCCACGATATGAATGACAGGCGAGGCACCTGTTCCTAACGACTGCCTGGCATAACTTTTGATTTTTCCAGACAGGAAATGGCAATGTAATTTATCATTTATAAAACGGTTTTAAAGGCTACGCACCTATTTAGCAGATAAAATGTCATCACTCTCCAAATAACTGTGTTTTAGCCTTGATCCTGACTCATCTCCTGTAATTGTGTTTTATAGTTGACAAACACTTGGGTTTGAAGAGGTCACAGCTCACAGCTACCTGAAGTAAGGAGCGGCCGCTTTAGTCTTCTGGGTGCTTTGTTCTGTTGACTGTAGAACAACAGCTTCAATATAAGATTTCAAGGTTTTCTTAAAGTATTACAGGTATATTCTCTGCGGATTGTGTCATGGTGATTTTGCCGTGAACTTCATAGATTCCGCATAATTACTCAATGCCCGATAATACTGTTTTTCCCTCATTGCTCTTGCTTTTCAGAATGTTTCTAACCTGCTCGTTTCATTTATATCTTCAAATACATTAAAGCTGCCTAATCTGACTGCGGGAACAAAATCCTGTTGGTATGCGCATGGAAACCATGTTAGAGACTACAGTTGCTTTTGGAGGAATTACACAATCTCATTCTGATATTTCATACTATTATTTCCACTTGCCTTCAACTGATTTTGCCCTTCTGAAGGGACTTCAAGTTTCATTCTTTAGGATGAATCCATTCCTTGTTTTTCAGTTAATTTTCCTGGGCATCTCAGAGCGTTTCCTGTTAGCTCTCGTTAGTGATAAAATATACACTCTCTTTAAATCATTTACTCAGAAATGCCATGGTGCTAGAGCTTAAAAAGGAAAGTGTAGTAGTGACAGAAACTGTCACCAGAGGGAAGAGACAGCCAGTAGAACAGGAAACGAATCTAGGCCAACTATATATTGGATACAGGTTGGATATCTAAAATACATAAAGAACTGTAAAATTCAAGCTACAAAACCCAAGTCGTGTAATCAATGAGTAGGCATGGCAGCAGGAATTTGAGACAGCCGGTCACATTTCCCTGTAGTCAAGAAGCAGATAAATAGGAGCGCTGACGGTCCATATCCTTTCTCACTCGTCCGAGATGCTAGCCTGCAGAACGGCGATGTCCACTCTTAGCACGAACCCTCCGACCTCAGTTAACCCGTTCTAGGAGCTCCCTCACAAACCTGCTCAGTGGTTTAGCTGCCAGCTGATACTAGATCTTATCAGATTGACAGTCAAATTAACCACCACAGAAGAGGACCAGCACAAGAGGAGATGGGAAGATGAAGAGGGACCTTAGGGAGGGGGATAGACAAGCACAAAAATAGTTTCATGTATGTATGAAGATGCCATGGTCAATTACATTATTTTCTGGGCTAATTTAAAATAATTACTAAAGGAGCAACCTGCGCTAACCTAATATGTCTTGCTGTCGTGACCATCTTCATTTGGTTCCTATTCTTTTATACTGGGGATCACATCTAGGGCCTTGTTAAATGAGCACTCTACCACTAAGCTACATGCCTAGGCTTTGTGGTTTTTATCTACACTGAACTTCTCCAAACTAGCACCTCATCTCAGCTGTTTCCTTTCCTGAGAATGCTCTGTCAGGAAGGGTTAATCTTGCTGCCACATTCTTGCCATTTAGCTGTCAGCTTAAGCACAGTGTCTCTGGACAGTCCTTCCTGCACCAACACGGAATATTGCACTTAGAACTTCTGATATTTTGAAAAGAGTTTTGATCATAGTGGTTTCTGTGGAATAACGTACTGATAGATCTCTCTGGTGTCTAGGAAACGCCATTTGTTAAATGTAGGTGGCAGTTGTTCCTTTTATCTCTTGCGAACTTGTCTTCATCTCTCTGATCCCTGACCTCACATCTGGCTACCACCTCCTCCATTTAGCATAGTCTAATACTCCTGAGATGTCAGAGCTTCTCTGGCTCACAGGAGAGGAAGGGATAGAGCCCCCGCTATGCAAAGCCCTACAGAAGTGGCGCGGTCTTCCTGCCTGGAGTCTAATGTTCTGTACCTGGGAGGGACCCCGCTATTCTCAGTGTTCCAGAGAGGGCAGGTTTCCCTTCTCCTCAGGAGAAACCACCTTAAGGGAAAATCCACTTTGTCAGTATAAGCAGCTGTGACTATTTGGGATTTGCTCAGAGGCTACTTTACATTAACAGTTTGATAGGATTTAGAATCACCATGGAAACAAACCCCTGGGGTTGGATATGGGGGCAGTTCTCAAGAAGTTTAACTAGCAGGGAAGGCACACCTTAAATCTAGGCAGGGATTCCCAAGGGCTGGGGTCTTGAATGGAAGAAAACAGCGGGAAGTGAACTGAGCAACATCACTCATCTCTCTGCTCCTTGACTACAGAGACACTATAACTGGCTGCCTCACACTTCAGCTGCCAGGATTTCCACACCGTGATGGACTGTACCCTCAAACTGTGAGTCAAAATAAACCCTTCTGCTTTGCTTTCGTCGGGTACTTTACCACAGCAATGGGATAAGTAACTAACACAGAGGCTCAAAGAATTACAGCAGAAGCAGGGATATGGTCTCAAAGCATGAGGATTACAGCAGAAGCAAGGATATGGTCTCATAGCATGAGGATGTTGCTCAGTTCTTCATGTTGCTCCCTGTCCACCTGTTCCTCCTTCATGGAGCTTCCTGCCCAGCCATCCCTTCTTGCCCTTATTCTTCCCAGCGCATCCTCTAGTCTTCTAGCTGGATGTGATCTGCCTGCTTTCTGGTTGGATAACAGTATCTTAAAGGGAATTTCCCTTTCTCGTGGGTTTATCTAAAGGGAAAGGTTTTTACTAGTCTGTGTTGGGTCACATGTGCATCCCTGAACTGATTACCACAGTACAGAAATGAATCAGGACGCAGATTGGTCACACACGGTCTGCTCTCAGTCCCTTGCTGAGTGCTGTGGCTCTTTCCCATAGATCTGGGGTTTGGATACAGGAGAAATGATTGAATGAAGAAGCAGGAAGTATATGTCAAAGTTCCCCAAAGGCAGGTATTCAGTTTTAGAATTGAGGACTTTTCTGTCATTTGCATATTCTTTAAAATATCCCATATATGAGTTCTGAATTACATCGGGAGATACTCAAGTAATAGCTACAGTTTGTTTTTTGACATTCTTGTCTTCATTTTAGCACTTTTTATTTTTAGGTTCATGGTGTTTTGAGAATTTGATGGAGAATTTTTGCTTTTTATCTTTACTCAAATATTTTTCATTGTTATTACAGTTACAAAATGATAAATGCATTTGTTACCTTCCTGGATTGTGAGCAATCCTCTGGTCATTAGGAACTCTTGAGACTCTCTCAGGGTGGGTTTTGGCTTATGGCATGAGAGTGCCCTGTGTTGTGGAGGAGAGCCATCCTATTAGTCTCAATTCTTAAATTCCAGCCCCAGTACCAAACTATACAGGATGATTGACATAAAAATTCTGATACACAATTCAGAGGGGCTCTGTCGACGATCCCGCCTGCTGTTTTCTGTAAAACTTTGGAAGAGCATATAAACTCATCAGAACTTCAGATTATCTTTGTCTAATGAAGTCAGTCTTTCAATGTCAATTCCACAGAACTGGGAGAATCATCTAGACACATGTCTACTCACAAACTTAAAGTACTGAAGAATGGTGTTTTTAATGATAACAGTATTCAGGTTACCTTAAATCTTCCAAGAAACAAAACAGATTATGTTTAAACACATGAAGTTCTACCAAACACCATCCTCTGACTGGGGCAGAGATACTTTTGTGCACTCTTGTCTCTGAATCTGGCTCCATTAGGAAAAAAGTAACATGTGCAGGTTTGAATAAATAAAGCAGAACACCCCCTAGATGCTTCATAATGTGCGAGAAAATGTCGTCAAGTTGAGTCACAGGGCGTGAGGGCTGAAGTCACAGAGGAGGGAAAGCCAGGGAACATAAGTGGCATTTGAGTTTTCAGTTCTTGAGGGCCGTAAAAGCTAAGTCTGAAGCAGGTTTCAACAGGGCGTCAGGGAACCACACAGAATTTGGAACCAGTTTGGCCATGCACCTGTTGCCGCCAGACTTAACAGATCACAAACACACACACACACACACACACACACACACACACACACACACACACACACACACAGATCTGGGGGAGGAAGGGGCGAGATGAACTGGGGCCAGCTCCACCATCCCAGGTGGTACCTGGTCAATCGATTGCTTCCAGACTTTTCCAGGTTGAATTTGTTTCCCATAGACACTGTAACAACCACACACTGGATGACTTAAAACAAAATGATTTTTTTTTTTTTACTTTATCATCTGTGAATGTCAAAAGTGCTGGCAGAGCTGCTTCCCTCTGCAGGCTGCACATTCTTTGACCTCACATATTTTGGAACTTATTTATAGCCTTATAGAAACTATACAACATCTTCTCAACCCTACTCAGCCTCTACCATTCTGCTTCATGTTTGTGTGAATTTGGGTTTAAAAGAATAATTCACATGAGATCATGTGGGGTTTCTTTCTGTGCCTGATTTATTTCACTTAATAATTATCTTCCGTTCAAGCCATGCTTTTGCTAGTGACAGTTAATGGTCACTTTGGCTGGTTCTATTCTATTTCTGGACTATCATACAGAAGACTCCATTAGAGAGCAGTAGAATGTTCAAATGCATGTAGAATAGTTTTGAGTGTGCATGGGATATTATCCAGGATAGAGCAGACGTTAGGCTAAAACAAGGCTTAACATTTTTAAAAAGACTGAAATAATTTCAAATGTCATTGCTAACTACAATGGAATGCAACTAGAAAAAACATCAGGAGATATTCTGGAAAATTAATTAATATATGAAAATTCCAAATCCCCGTTAATTTTTTTAAGGGGCAGATAAGCCAATTAATTGCAAAAAACAGATTTGAGAAAGGAATATTGGCTGAAGGAGTCAGAAAAAAAAATAAAAAGAATCCATTGCTCTTACTCAGATTCCTTCTGAAACCTTCTCGGCAGATGGTCTTCTGGTCCCTTCTAACGGAAGCTGATAGTTAAGTATTTCATTTCCTACCGTGAGACCCACAGAAATGAAAACAGAGTCTAAAAGGCACTGAGCAATTTCTAGCGACAGATGCTGCACTAGGTACAGTTAGTAGGTGGATTTGTTTGTCATGTTGTCTTGTTAAGTGTAGTGTTGTCGTTAATGCTGCCCGTGAGTTTCAATAACTGAGACTGGCCCTGCCCCTTGGACTGAAGACAGAACAAAGGAGACTTAATGGGTTGCTACAGCAATGGATTCTCAGGGAAGACGAAACGGAGAAGAGAGAGCGAGGCACTTTTTCTTCTTCCACTACTGTGTCCTCATTTGCTGTGCAGCCCCTTCTTTTATCCCATTGTGCTGGCCTTATTTGTTTACTGGCTGTGACATGAAGCTTTAATTGCATGGTGGCTGGCGGTGTCTACATCAAAGAGCCATAAAAACAGACCTCAGAGCAATCATCTAGAAACACAGGTGCTTAGCAATTACCTGGTGAGTAAGATCAATGGAGGCAGCTAAACCAGATAATGTACTTTCTGCTCCCTAATCTTCCTTTCCGCTTGTGCACCAGAATTGCCAGTGAAAGGTAAAAAGCATAGCTTGATATTACTCTTTCCTGCTTGTGTGCTGGCCAGGCCCCCATGCATCCATATATCTGTCTTTGTCCTGTTGACCACAACGCATCTCAACATCGGTGTTGAAGGCATCTTTCTCAGTTTAGTCGGGAGCAGTCGAGTAGTTTGACTGTGAACTACTTTGGATTCATCTAGCATACATCTAAGGCATGGCTGTACACTAATAGAACATTTCATCAGAATACCGGTTACAGCTAAGACCCCAAACTACATAAAAGTGGTAATGAGACTGGTCAGTTAGCCACTAGCAATGGAAGTCAGCTGGCTGTTATGGAATAGTACTTTTGTACACCGTGAAGATGTGTTGCTCTCATTGATTTAAAGAAGAGGTAATGGCCAATAGCTAGGGAAGAAGAGGCTAGGCAGGACTTGTGGACAGGGAAAAAGAGAGCATGGGGATGAAGGGCAGAGTTTGGAGGAGATGCAAAGAGAAGAAAGATGAACTTGCCATGCTGAGAAAAGGTACTGCTATGTGGTAAAACATAGATAAGAAATATAGGTTAATTTAAGATGTAAGAACTAATTAATAACAAGCCTAAGCTATCAGCCGAGCATTTATAATTAATAATATTGTCTCTGTGTGGTTATTTGGGAGCTGGCTGACAGGATAGAAAAGTCCGCCTACAACTCAAAGCAAACCAAGGTTGCAAAATACTTAGAGAGGGAGAGTTATTGTGGAATGGGAAGACTGTTAGCAAAGCAATCAATGCCTAGAGTATCAAGAAGGAAAAAATCAACAGGAGAGGACACTGGGGAGATGACTTACAGAGGCTCGAGGTTACTGCAAAGGGAAATGGGCATGATTTTGTGTTTACTTATTAGCTACTCAAAGCACTGCCTGAGCTTACACAGTTACCTAAGTGGACCCTGGTAGGAAGCACAAGGGAGAATGTTGTAGGCCACAGACAATGGTGAAAGCAGCTTGTAAAAGGGCACACGTTCAGGTCCCCAGTCACAGCTCACATCGGAGCTGTGCAGGAGTGCACCATCCTGCTGCCAACACTCCAACGCAATCTATGGATTTTTTAATCAGTCAAGATGTCCTTCTTGACCCCAAGTAGTGGGCACTTGGTAGACTCAGTCATAAGCTTCTCCTAGTCACTGGGCAAGAGAAAGAATGTCATCTGGAGAATGAAGGGATATTGAAATATAAAGAGAAAACCAAACATGGACATATATGAAACAATTACAATAAGCCCTGTAAACCCAGAATAGGACTAATTCTAGTGAATTAAGCAAATGCACTTGAATTAATATTTCAAATAATGTAACTGGGTCTACAGATTAAACAAACTCCTCAAACACCTGAAAATAACCAGGAAAGCTTTGGACTCCAGACAGGATACCCTCAAGATGTTTACTTAGCAGGCAAATGGAGGAGGAGGAGTCAGCAGAGAACTAGGAAGTGTTGGCCAGGAATGGTGGTTTGCATGAGAATGACACCCATAGGCTCATTTGAAAGTTTTATTCCCAGTTGGTAGAACTGTTTAGGAAGCATGAGGAAGTGTAACCTTGTTGGAGGAGGTGTGTCCCTACAGATGGCTTTGAGGTTTCAAAGGCCCATACCAGGCCGAGTCTCATTCACTTTATATCTCCTGTTGGCTACTGATCCATCACAAGGCCTCTCTGCCACCATGCTTCCCACCATGATGGTCATGGACTAACCCTCTGAAACTGTAAGCAAGATGCCAATTGAATGCTTTCTGGTATAAGTTACCTTGGTCATGTGTCTCTTCTTAGAAATAGAACAGTAACTAAGACATCAATGTTCCCCAGAAAAATGATATATGTGTGTACAAACTTTAATACTATATTATCAAATATATACTGATGTAACATCTAAAGTATACATGTGTGTGTCATATCTAAATGTCACAGAAACATTTAGACTACTGCATGATTAAAGTCAAATTGACATATAAAATTAAGCATAATGGGAGTTCTATTGGAGAATCAGATACCTTAAAGTCAACCTTCTGAGATGTGATTAGTTTATAAACTCGTCACACAACTGAAATGAGAAGTAAGAAAATGAAAGACTTCAAAACAGTGCTCTTGGATGTTCCCATTGCTTATCAGCACATGTAGTTTGCCTATTCTCATATTCATGAAACAAAAGTATAACCAACAATTATATTTTATCATGTGACTCTCTTCCTGAGACCTGAAGCTATAGGAAACTGTGGCAATCCAGAAACTCTTAGCTGTTTTATGTTCTTGTGAGCACAACTGAATGCACTTGGATATAGGCTAAAGGACTGGGCATGTGGGAATAGGTTGCTACAGGTTGCTCCAAGCCTCAACATTTGGTGATGATGATAATGATGATGATGGCATTGGAGGCAGCGTTGGTGGTAAATGGGATACAATGAGAAGAAAGAGGAATGGGAAGGAGAAAGGAGGTACAGGGAGGAACAACAACAGACTGAAAAAACAATAATAATAAAGGAATACATTGAATGAACTCAGATCCTGTAGGATTTCAGTTATGAATGAAGAACCCCAAGCAACAGTACACTTTAAATTCTAATACTGAGAGAAAAATACGTTATTAAATATTGGACATATTTGCATGACTCCAGCACATGTATGAAGATTGCAGTGTATGGGAACACAAGCACATGTGTGTGCAGCTGAGAAAAAGAACCACAGCTGATAGGCTGGTCAGATAGCTGCTCTAAGTTGTAGCCCACCTCTTGAGAACTTGGATTGAGACACTCTTTGTAAGCACTCTTGCTAATACGAGCTTTAGCAATCACCTGCCTGTCTATTACTTTTATAATCACCAATGTCCAAGTGGCCTTCCATTCTCTGTGAACATAAGGTCTTCTTTGGTCACAGGCTTCAGTAACTATTTAAGAATGGCTGCTTGCAAATCAGTTCCTACATCTGTAGATCTCAGAGGATCTGCATATTCAGTGAACTGTTAAATAATTCCTAAAGTTATCTATCACATGGGAGAACGCACACTTTATTCCTCTAAACCAAAGACCATTCTGTAAGGAGAGTGTCAAAACTATCTTTTCTCAATGTACTTACGCCAAAGCATCCCGTCACTCTTTTATTCCAAAACCATTCTGAAATGTCAGTTATGAAACTAACTCCATCATTAAGCAGACGTCAACAACAGAATATAAAGCAGACACCTAACCAATTCAATTAAAACAATATTTTAAAAATATATTTCATATTCAAAGCCAAAAATTCAGAGATGTATCACCAGCAATATTGTCTGACTACCTATTTGTATGAAAGAATGCCAGGTTTGGGCTTCCTAGAGAAAAGTTCAGATGAGTTTCAAATATCTACTAAGTATTGACTAACTTCATGTACCTATGATTCATTGTTAAGAAAATCTGTGTGTGTGTGTGTGTGTGTGTGAGAGAGAGAGAGAGAGAGAGAGAGAGAGAATATATAGGTCTGTCTGTCTGTCTATATGTAAACCATTCATATGTACGCAGGTACTTGCCAAAGCCAGAAGTATCAATCAGATTCTCTGGAGCAAGAGTTATAGGCAATTGTGAAATGCCCAATATGGGCTAAGAATCCAGTTCAGGTTCTCTGTAAGAGTAGCAAGTGAGCCATCTTTCCAGTCCTAACTGTGAGGAAAATTGGTTGGGGGTGGAGAGGTGGCATAAAAGATGACAGAAAAGTGAGCTGAGACAAAGGACTTAAAATCTTGTTTGAAGTGTGTATCTCAGTGTGCCACACATATATAGTAACAGGACAAAGGACATGTAAACCACAAGAACTGTGGGAGTTTGAAGAGTAGTCTGTAGTCTGAATGAGAATGACCTCCATTGGCTCATAGATCTGAATGCTCGATTCCCAGTTGGTGGAACTGTCCACCTTGTACATAAGGATGTAAACGCTCAGCTACGGCTGTCTGTCATGCCTGAGTGTCATGCCTGTCTGCCATGATGCTCCCTACTGTGATGGAGACTCTAACCCTCTGGAACTATAAGCCCCAATAAATTCTTTCTTCTGTAAGTTACCTTGCACATGGTGTCTCTTCACAGCAACAGAAAAATAACTAAGACAGAGAGCAACAACAAATAAGAGTGGGAAAGAATTCATGAAAGAGTCATGGAGCTTTGGTTGGGATTTGCAGAATAAAACAGAAGAAAGATACAGGAAGAGAAACAAGGGCTAGGATGCCAAGCAGGGTCAAGAATCATAGCACAAAAGTGAAGAAGGGACAGGGGTGGCAGGCTTGTTATCGGACAAAAATGTGCCTTGGCTAATTGAGGCTTCCTGCCCCAAAACAGAAGGGGTAGGGTTACTAGATGGTGTGAATGATAAAATGTATTCTGAGATCCTGTGTCCTTACAGAAGGAAAACAGCTGGCAGTTCACAGTCGCTCATGCACCCGGAAACAGAAATTGTTTTTAAGACTGTCTGAGTCATGCCTTTGCAAAGGTCTCAAAACAAAGGATCTGGGCGGCATGAGTCACCCGGACACTGCATGGTCTGGGGATGTGTTCACCAGCTTGGGATCGAAAGATATGGGCTTGCAGCTGCTTACAAGCTGTGTGATCCTAAGAAACTTTCCCAACCCAAGCAAGCATCTGTCTCCTGAAAGGAGGGATGATCTGTTCTGTTGATAGGAAAAAATGACCTGTTAAAGCCATCTGCACGCCTGTGTGCTACACAAATGCAAATGTGGCACCAGTTTGCACCATATTACTATCGGGAAGAATTTGAAGCAACTTATAAGTGTATAAATGATCCAGAGATGAAAAATGCAGAGAACAAAATTTAAGTTTCTCAAGCTCTAACACTCATGGTATTGACTGTGGAGTGCACACATGCACTGTGTGTGTGTGTGTAGGAGAGAGAGGGGGAGAGAGAGAGACTTTATAATAATGAAAAAGATCAAGTGAACACTATCTTCATCTTAATTTTCCAGATAAAGTACAGATTGGAGAGGAGATTTAGACGTTCACAAAGCAAGGATAGAGGCAGACTGGCAACCCAGCATGTGCCTCTACTGCAAAGAGTTAGCTCGCATTACATCACACTGCTTTTCAGAACTCAAATAGAAAATTTAAAGTAAGACAGGAATGAAAAAGAAGTGGTATTGGGTACAGAATCCTGTATGCTTGCTATCAGCAAGGCACAAATTAGACTCCGAATTTTAAATAGAAAAGAGAATATGATCAGCTACATAATTTACAGTGTAAAGATAAAATTAAACAGATTGCTACAGCAAAGTAGGTTTTTTTTTTCTAATAATAACCTGGGAAAGGAATGTCTCCCAGAGGTGGGTTCTCACCACTTTCAATGTCATGTACATCTTTATTATAGACATGGCGAGGCATATCAGACAATGTCGTGTTATTATTAGTGTGTAGTAACAGAATATTAACGTTAGTTTTAACCAAGATAGAAGTGTAGTGGCCTCGAATTTCCAAATCTAGCTTGCTATGTCCACATATGCCATCTCCTTCGATTCTTAACCAGATCAATTACATCAACACTTGGCGGAGTGGAAGGCTTATGGATAGATCTGTTTGAAAGGGTGGTTGTAATGTTAGGGTCGCACCTCCACCCCAGAGGGCCGATAGCTTGCTATGGTCCTGGAAAGATGGGGTGTCACCTCCTCCACCTTTGGCCTACTGAGAAAGTGGTGTTTGGTGAAATCTGGTACATCCTCACTTGACTTTTTCTCTCTAGGGTTTTGATACAAAATACAAGGGAGAAGAATCACATTTGCTCTGTTACATTGAGGTGCCATCCAGAACTGAAATGGGGGCGAATTGAAAGGTAGCAAAACAGATCACTCCAATGAATGACAGTCTTTGAGCCCAGAATCCTTCCTATCACTTTCAGGAATTAAAGAGGAAAAAGGCACAGGTACTTGGCCATAGCAATAGTAGTGACTCATGCCTGCTCGTTGCCAAAGTCTAAGTGGAAAACAGTGTTCTTAGTGACACAAAGAGCCTTGTGGAAGACAACAGAGGATGCTTGGCTAGGTAGGGCAAAACCATGAAGACTTAGCTGGGAAGACCCTACGGCACAGCTGCACACTGGGGGAGCTTGCTTCCTACATGCCCCTCTCAAGGAAGGATTTCAGCCAGGTGATAAGCACTTAATGTTTACTATCTAGCAGACTTGATCTCCTGAGAAGTGAGAAGACAGCACACATTTCAATTCTAAATGGAGAACATGCCAAGTAAAGAGAAGGACCCTGTGCCAAAGGACCAGCACTGCTCCATAGTCTTCCCCTAGAAGGTCCGTGTAATGGTTTCTTCTAGAGAGGACATCGGGACCTTAGAAAAATGTGTATTCCGGTATTAGGTAAGCTGAGGTACACTCAAATTATAGAATTTATTTGAGCAAACAACAACTCGTGAAAGGGTGCTCGCTCAGAACTGAAAAGGGTTCAGGAACTCCTTTGAAGAAACATAAGAGCGGGGAGGTGGTAGTGCACACCTTTAATCCCAGCACTCGGGAGACAGAGGCAGGCGGATCTCTGTGAGTTCAAGGCCAGTCTGGTCTACAGAGCGAGTTCCAGGACAGCTAGGACTGTTACATAGAGAAACCCTGTCTCAAAAAACCAACAAAACAAATCAAAACAAAAATCAAAACACACAAGCAAGCTTTATAGAGAGAATGTGGATGCTGCAGAGAAAAGAACTCCTGGTGTGTCCCAGGTTTAAGTTTGCCTTACTTGCTCTATTCTGCTGGAAAATCCCTAGACATGTAATTATAAGCTTGCTAGCTGCCTTTGCTCGGTGCCAGTTTGGTTCAGTTTTTCCTTAATATAGGCATTTACAAGAAAGGGCCCAAGTTAAGTTAATCTCATATTTGCAAGTCAAAACCTAAGATCATTTGTAAGGCTGAAATGGCTTTGTCTGCTCCAGGCTTTCATAAACTTGGTTTTCAGTTTAATTTTCTTTAACACATACAGTCAGATCTGGCTCAGAGAGGCTCTGTTATTGATTGAGGAAGTTCTTTTCTTTGACATGGGAAAAGGAGAGACACAGGATGAGCTCAGATGAAGGCCTCAAGTGGTACCTTTTGGCCCTCCAAGATTCTCTACAGTTCCCAGCTTTCATTTTCCCCCATAGGATACACGGTCTGCATCTTCCTTTATAGACTCCTAGTTTTGACTCTTCGTTCTCTTCTGCAAAGCCTTCAGTGTTGTTATTTTGACCTTTGTGATGGGTAGTAATTGAATTGTTGGCTGGTATGTTTCCATTAATGTCTGCCTTCTAGCAGAGCATTCCACGGGGCCAAATGAGACCCGCGAGCCCCTCTAAAGCAGCACTTTGAAACACATTAATTTGTCTCTCAATTTTAAGTCTTCTGCTCTTTTTGCTGAGCTAGAAAAAAAAAGTCTTCTGTGAAAGCCACTCAGCTCTGTGTTATCCAGGGCCACGGGCAGGAGCCATGCCAGAGCCGTTTGCAGATTGCAAAGTCCTTCACTTTGGCCCAACTTGACTCTTGAGTTTGCATGAGCTACCCGATACTTGGCGAAGATTATTCTTCTAGTCCTCCCCTAGTCCAGACTTCCTGAACACTGGATATTCTGCCCATATGCTGATATCTTTCTTTCCCTGAGTTTGTGGCTTACTAGCAAAAGTCATCACCAATCCAATGGCCATCTTTATTCCTGTCCTATAATTGAGATGAGAGGACACAGTAATTCTTAAGAGAGAAAATTTTAATCACTGCCAAGGGTCACCCACATGCTAACACTAGGAAGGACTCTTTCTATGTCAGTTTTTGTCCTCCCCTCTCCTCGGACACCAAACACTTTGCCTTCTGGTGTTTCCAAATCACACTATCAAAACAATCAAATGAAAATCAGTGACGCCTTACTGTAGCGAAGCCATGGATAGATATCTGTGGAATGAGCTGCAAATTCTGGAAGACAGATTGCCTTGTTCTTTGGCCCAGGAAAAGAATTTAAAATGTCCTAGCTTCCCAGATTCTATTTTGACTATCTAAAGCCCAAATCAGATATCCAGTATTAGCTATGTATTTGGGTGGCATAACAGAATACTTGTGAGAATCAGCTTAAGAGATAAAGATTTATTCTGGACCATGGTTTAGGGCATACAGCCCTAAAGGAAGGTATGACAACTGGGGGCCCATCCTTGGTGGCTGGAGCTTGAACATTCTTGCTTTATTTTAGACAAGGAAGCAAAAGAAGAGAAAGTCCCCCTAGTTTTGACCCATGGCTTTGCTTCTTTTACCTATACCCTATGCCCAAAAGGTTCCACAATGTAACATGAGAGCCAGGCTTGTTGGGGTTTCTGTCCTGCCCAGGTCCCACAGCCAGTAAGCCCCAAAGAAATCACACAGAGAGGTCTATATTAGGTTATAAACTGATTGGCCCATTAGCTCAGGCTCCTTATTAGCTCTTATAACGTATATTAAGCCATTGTCCTTATCTATGTTAGCCACATGGCTCGGTACCTCTTTCAGGGTGGTAGGTCACATCTTGCTTCTTCTGTGGTCTGGGCAGGACTGGGGAGGATTGGGCTTCCTCCTTCCAGAATTCTCCTCTTCTCACTGCCCCACCTTTACTTCCTGTCTGGTTGTCCCACCTATACTTCCTGCCTGGCCAATCAGCGTTTATTTAAAACATGATTGACAGAATGTGGGTGGTTCTCCCACACCACCACAATATGCCAAAGCAGTGGCATCCAGTTGGAGACCAAGGATTCTAGTACATGAGCCTTTGGGGGACATTTCATATACAAAGTGCTCAGATAAATTTTGTTGGAGACCAAAAATGAAACAACAGAATATTGACCTGGAAGTTCATCTTGCTTATAATGAAAGGGTTTGGATAGGAATTCCATCTTCAGTCCTTAGAGAAATGTTTGTTTGCTCAATTATTCCTGGTGTAGACATTTGAATTCAGGGCCTCACACATGCTAGGCTGGTGCCCTCTCTTTGAGCTACATCCCTAGGACAAACTTACTGAATTGCTAGCCCCATGCTTAATTCTACATCATCTCTCTAAGTTGTATTTGGAGATTAATGGTGTGCCTTAGTATTATGATGGATTAAGATAAAAACAAAAATGGTCTTCCAAACATATCATTTCATCACACAAATTAAAATAAGGGATACATATAAGTTCAAGCAAGAGTTAAAAGCACAAAATACTTAGATATAATCTGTAACTTTTCCCTTAATTTTCCATAGTTCTTATTAATTACTGCTAAATTTAACTTTAGTCTTCTGTATCCCAGTTTTTAGAAGGAACATTTACATTTCTCAGGTGATTAACAAATGCTCACTGGTGTTCCCATTTGCTTGCTGCAGCCTGCTTAGTTGGAGCTTATTTTGCCTCAAAAGCTACACCCCCATCCTTAACTGCCTGCTTCAAATTTAGCAAAAAGAAATCACTAAGTTCATCTTCAATGTTCTCAATCTCTTAAGACACTGATTTCCCACTTGCCTTCGCATCACCAGCTCTCCAAGGAAAGTCCCTGCTCAACCTTCTCAGAGCCTCAGTGCCAGCATGCGTGATGAAGCAATGGGCCACAGGCACAAACAGGTAAATAGACTGTGGTCCCATCTGGAAACGAGGCCCTGCTTGGCAGCATCCTCCCAGTTCTCTGAACAAGTCCATTCGGTATTTAATACGAACTTAGTGATTGATCAGTGTGGACAAGGGCACGGAAGGACTAATGAAAACAGAGAGGAGAAGCTGATTCCCAGAGATATTGAGTCAAGAGCTCCTGTGAGCAGCAAGGGCTAGCACTGAATGCAGCTAGGCACGCCATTCTAATGCAAGAGCCTTCGAAGCACTGCATTCTTCTCCAGAGCATTTTCCACTTCCGTGTTTATCGACTAGTAAGTGATGTCAAACACGGTTGTGTAGCTATCAGACATCAAAACTATGAAGTACTGAGCAGTACATTAGGTGCTGGGGGGCCAAGCTGAGCTGTTTATTTCAGGCTTTCACATGTGTCCCCTATAACTTGCAGTTATCTGAGCATTTATCTTAGATAAGATGGTTTCCAATTAGCTTTTAGTAGCCTGGGCTTGTGTTTTTAACTTTTCCTATTCTCTGTCTCTCCTCCCCCATCTTTCTTTGTTAAGAATGGATATGAGGGGGGTCATAGAAGGCCAGCAACTTCTCTTAGGTTACTCCATGCAGACTTGGATCAACATTCAATGAAAACAATAAGACATAAGAAAATTCACACACAATAAAAAAAGCAGTTTTATTTCTTAATCCTAATTCTACTTGGTAGTGTCAACTGATAGACTCTGTGTAGAAATATTATGTATGCATGTTTAGCATTATTAATCAAAGAGAGAAGAGGAGTTTGGGAGAAACAGGAACCATTGGAAGATGGAGGGACTGTTGGATGAATGAGTCAACTGTCCAAAATATCCTCCTAGGATGCTCTGTTAGAGTCTTTAGCTGCCACCAGTTATCTTGGGATGCACATGGTACACTTAGTATTTGGTGGTCCTGCCTCTAGAACAGGCTTATGAAATGATCTTTGCTTTAATTCAGGGTTATAAGCCAATGACAAGAGACTTCCTGCTTCCTCAAAGTCTGCTTCTTGAATCACTCTGTACCCCACTTTACACTGCCTAATGTACCAAGACTATCCACCAGCGCAATGCCAAGCTGCCTTTTGACTAAATTTATTGCATAAAACAAGTAATTGAGTAATGAAAAAAAGTTAGGAATTTTTATATTTTGTAATTAATTAGAACAATTGAAAGGTTGTTTTTCTTATAATTCAGGCAGATCTACACACACTCGTAATGTGCACTGTGATGTACTTTCTAAAGGAGACACACGACAGTGAGCTTAAGGACACTCTGTGTAGTGTCTCTCTCATGGTGGCCCCAAATTAGTGAATTCTTTGTTCATTCTATCACTTAAACAGTACCATAATTCTCTTCAACATTTTTTAAGTTAATTGTTTGTATGCGTGTATGCATGGGCATGTGTACCTGATCATAGTGCCCACATAAGCTGGAAGTAAGTGTCAGATCCCCTGAAAGTAGAGTTAGAGGCTATTGTGAGCCCGGGTGTTGGGAACCAAACTTGGGTCCTTTGTAAGAGCAACGTAGATTCTTAACTGCCGAGCCTTCTCTCCAGCCCTCATATTATCATAATGTTGTATTTGAGGTTTTTATAAATCAAGTGTTCCCTCAGCCTAAGGAAAGCCTATTCTAGCTATTTCTCAGAGAAAGTCCAGGAAACTACTTGTGAAACTGGTAGTGTCTGAAAATTACCCTGAATCCATTGATCATGATCTTTTTGGATGGGACCTAGGAGTCTGCATATGTATTTCGTTTCCCAGATGCAAGCACTATTAGAAATTCTGGTTGAGCTCCTTGACTTCTGTTCCACACATGGCTGCTTCCTCCAACTCCATTTTACTGTAGCCCTCTCCCAAGTGCCCATCTGTGATGGTTTGAATGAGGACAACTCCTTTAAGCATGTATATTTGAATACTTGGTCCCCAGCTGGAAGTACTGTTTCCAAAAGAGTAGGTGTGGCCTTGTTGGAGGAGGTTTGTCACTTGGAGTGAGCTTTAAGATTTCAAATGACTGGCACCATTTCCAGTGTTCTTCTCTCTCTCTCTCTCTCTCTCTCTCTCTCTCTCTCTCTCTCTCTCTCTCTCTCTGTGTGTGTGTGTGTGTGCCTCCTACCTCCAGCTTAAGATGTGAGCCCTCAGCTGTTCCTGCAACCATGCCTTCACTCCACCATCGCTGACTCTGACACCACAAGTCCAATTAAATGCCATCTTTTATAAGTTGCCTCGGTCATGGTGTTTTATCACAGGTATAAAAATTAATTAATATACCATTACCTCCAAATTCTGTGGAGGTAATATGCCAATATGAAGGTAAGTGTGGAACTGCCCATAATGTCCTCATCTTTGTTCCCCACAATAATAAATGTAGGATGGCCAGCACCATGAAATATTAACCCCTCTTGGATCCCTCCAGAATCTCATCACTGTAGATTAATTTGCCCATTTTAAAACAAATTGAAGCATGTATCCCACTTTGACCCTGGTTTCTTTGCTTCTCTGGCTCATCAAATATCTCCTAAGGAAGGAGAATCACCAAGTGTTGGGGTCATTGCTTTGCACCTCTTTCCCTCTGATTTTGCCCATTTTTCCAGACTACTTTGACTTCCAACTTTTATTTCTGTGGCTGTAAAAACTTACCAGTTCTGCTAGTTCGCTTTCATTTTCACTGCAACACCTCTGTCTGATTTTTTTTCCTCTCACTCCAGGACAAGAGCCACAAAGAGCTTCAAATAAGCAGCTCAAGAAATATTAGCTTACTTCTCTTTGGTTCCATGATTTCCTAAATCTTAGCTGGACCAGTTTCAGTAACTCCAGCTCTCTGCTCCTAAAACAGATAAACAGGTAGGCTTTTAAAGAAAATAGTATCTGAATTTTGTCATGCTAACGATGCCAACATTTGATATAGCCATTACATCTTAGTCTTAAACAAAAAAAAAATGCAGGTTAAGAGTACCAAAATCAAGCCACAAATAAAATACTAATAGCTATGATTCTATAGAAAAACCAGCCATTTAGTTTCTAGTTCAATTATCTACTGCTACCTCACAAAAGTAAGTGATTTAAAGCAAGTGCAATACTTTATCTTTGCTCCGAAAGCTATAAATTGGGGGAGCATCTGGAAGGGACTCTTTATCTCTGCCTCATGTGGCATCAGTTAAGAAAGCTTGAAGATGAGTGTGATTGAATGGGTGGGAACTTGCCATTCACATTTGGAAGATACTCACTGGCTGCTAACTGGAACTACGGATTGTCCAACGGAGAGAAAACTACACAGGATTCATCCTTGGGGCGATCTTATCAAGCAATGGAGGCTGTGTTCTGCGAGTTCTCTGTAAGACAGAAAATGTAGACTGTGAACAATTGGCAAGGCATCCCTCTGCTGTACTCTATAATTCCATGTTCAAGGACAAGGCCCACAGAGCCCATACCCTCAAAGGGACTATTAAAGATTTTAGAGTCATGTTTTAAAATTTCTAAATCAGTATATGATCCTAAATATGCCAGGGACCTTAGATGTTGGAAATATAATCATAAATAATGTGATTAAGTTTCTTCCATCCAAATGGAGACAAAATAAAATGGGGAAGTGGGAAAAATTGGGAGGAGTTCTTTAAAGGGAGACGAGATGGGGAGATCAATAAAGAAGGAAGGAGGAGAGATAAAAGGGGTATTTTAAAAATTCTTAAGGAACCACATCATTTTATTAAATGATTTCCCTAAAGTCACATTTAATACATATTAAATATATGTACACACGTATCTTAAATGAAATTATACCACTTGGGTTGACAATGCTCTCCACAAGAGCCATGTATTAACTAACACAAAGAAGGCAAGAGAAACCTCCTTTTGAGTTGCAGGTCAGGGTAGTCCAACAGACTCCCAAAACAATATAGCCTACTGCTGTTGTTTTTGGTTGCATCCCAGAGGCTCCTATTTCTAAAGATACCACACATTTCAGGTATGGGTCTTGGAAAACTGGAACTAGACCTGACCTGAAAGGTTACTTTTTGAGGTCTATCTTTCATAGTACTAGAGGGTGCTATACAGGCTGCTAAGGAAGGTAAGTAATCACTAATTATGTCCAGCTAGGATGCCCATGAATCACAACAATGACTAGCACAGTGACAGATTCCTAAAGGTGTAATAATGGTACTCAAATTTGGGCAATCATCAATAGCTGTCTAATTGTACTTAAGGGAAATCGTGCCTTGTACTGGAAACTTAGCCAACTGCCTAGGAGTAGAGAAGTCATGACCTTAGGGGAAACTCTACTACCCCCACTTTACAAGAAAACATGATTCTTAACTGCATTTTAAAATCCTGTCCTTATACCCACAGACAAGTGTAGCTCTCCCCCTGCAAGAAATAAGATTCCCTTTGCAGCAAATAGAAACCGTTACAGAAAGCTACAACTGGTCCAAATATAGCGATGGCCACATCTGCAACACAGCGCCTGCATCTGGGGATGAAGGAACACTGCAGGAGATGGGGTAGAAAGATGCTGAGGGTCAGAGGACAAGGAAATCTACTATGAGATTATGCCCCTAGAAATGACAGGGAAGGCATATCCATAATACCTCATAAATATTGCTGCCTAAATAAGCCTGGAGTACTAATAATACCAAGAGACATACTGACGTAGAAGGGGGACCTCACAGAACTACACATGTAGACAAGGAACTACAGGCAAATACAGGTGACTGAAAGTGAGAGAGTCAGAGGCAAGTGTGTCCCAGGAATAAACTCCATAACTGGTTTTCCAATACCAAATTGTCAACCTAGAAATCATAAGCACACAGCAACACTAAGTGAACTCAGGTCACTATATTTGTATATGAGTGTGTGTGTGAGTGTGTGTGGGGGAAAGTTTTGGTTGTAATATCTTAAAGGTTTTATTAAGGAAGTAGGGGTTCTGCACTTTGTGGAGTGAGATGAGTAGGTTTTAGGCAGAAGAGTAAAGGATTCTTGCTTGTGCTTTAAAAGATCATTCTGGTTTCCATGCTGATTAAATAAAAGCAGAGCATAAACCCCAGTGACAGTAACTAAGCTGTTAGGTCCAGAATCCATTCTGAGCGGCAAGGCCTGGGGCTGGCCAGGAGAAGGAATGTCTGCTCTGACAAAAACAGGCTAGAAAATTGTGTACAATTTTTATTTCAGCAACAAAATGCATTGTAGCAACTTTCAGTAAGATGGAAAAGGGAAAGGAAGGGAAGGCAAGATGAAGTACAAATTTCTGAGTTTCCAAACATTAAATTTGAACTTCCTATTAAGAACCCATATATTACAATATAAATGGGCATATAAGCATAAGAATTTAGAGAGAAGTCAATAGTAGTATTATTAATTTGGGCTTTCTTAACATATAATGGTAAAGTAATTGCACTGGATAAAAATACAGGGTAACATACATACAAAAGAGGAAAAAATAAAATCCATAAGCATTCCTACTTCAATAAAGAACAATTAAGTTAGGAACCAGTGAAATTGTTCAGTGGGTAAGGGGCTTGCCACCAAGCCTGAGACCTAAGTTTGTCCCCTAGAACACACATGTTAGAGAGGGAGAACTAACTCTTACAGCTGTCCCATGACTTCCACACATGTACACGCATGTGTGCACACACATGTAAACACACACACAGTAAGTAAGTAAATAAATAAATTTTAAAGATCTATTTTAGATCAGAGTGGTACTTTGAGAATCTTAAGCGGAGAGACTCCAGAAGATACTTTAAAGTATCATTAAAAAGTCCACTGTTTATTCTCTTTAGCTGATAAGAAAAATAGGCAGAAAAGATTATGCAACACGTGGGCAATAAACAAAGAGCACTGTAAGAGTTGACATCACAGAGCAAAGGCGTACTTCAATTTCAGTAGTCTCTGTCTCTTACATGTTTAATCAAACAAAACCAGACGCTTACCAAGATAAACCATTTCCAGGGAATTTAGCCTTCTACCTGGATGGGAGTGCCTGCTATATCATGAATTTACACTATAACACACACTTATAAAATAGCATATTTTTCTTCCACCTCAGTAATATGCAATTCAGAAAGGGAAATAAAAGGTCTGGTAAGTATCCCCCCAAAATAATTAGCTTAATGTGTAATCAAGAAATTCAGAACTAAATCATGATACCATGACACCTTCAATTCATTGGAATAAACGAAAGTGTGCTATTTGCTAGTGGCCATGGGGAAACAGAAAGCACACGTATTTGTGCACGTGAACCTGATTTAACCATAATGAAAACAAACAAATAAAAAAAACAACACTGCTTAATATAACCAGAAATGTATGTCCCATCCTTTACCAATCCTACCATTGGGTCCGTCCACTGAAAAAAAAAAAATTCTACAACACACACCCCTGAAAGTGTATCCAAAGCAGCATTACTCATAATCATAAAAACTGGAAACAACACAACTGTGCAGGTGAAAGCAGATGCAGACACTGGTGGGATGGCTCGGCTGTGACGGGCTAGGTCCACAACCAACACAGACGCATGAAACATGAAATACCCAAGTGACAGGGGAGGATGCTCCTTGGAGAGAATGATAGAGTTCTAATATGTAAATATGAAAAGTATAACCTTACATTAAAAAAACAGGGGACAAGGAGGTATATGTAATTTGACATTTATTAAATTAATTACATATCACATTAATGTATTGTGTATAGATATCTATAGAAATATAAAACACACTAATGAACTTAACAATATTCAGGCTCAGTTTACCAAAGGAGTTGCCTCTCTGAAGGCAGTTACAACATTTAAAAAGCACCTAGGCTCATTTTATTTACTTTTAAAAACAGTATTGATATTGAAATTGTACAAATAGGAAGGTTGACTACATATATGTTTAATGTGATTGATATTTTCCTTTAACACCAAAGGAAAAGGAGAGGATACATGAAGACAATCCCAAGAACATACCAAACAAGCATTTCTGCACATTAACAAGAGTTACAGATGTTGAAAAAAAATTAAAGAGAAAATTAAAATCTAGTTGACTGGGGCTCTGTGTTTCAGAAATTCAGTTCCAAATTCATTGTTCATTTCCATTCTCCTTTGTCTTACAATTCAAGGCACCTTTCAATCCAAATGTACCTATCTCCTAAAAACATGTTCTTAATTCATCAAGATGAAAAGAAACATGCATACCACAGAGATTCTTTGAGAATGAAGCTTGGGAAAGAATTTTGATGGTGCAAGTGTCTTCTTGGAATTATTTTCTTTTATCTTAATCTAATGTTTTCCTTCCTTTGGTTGAGACCTTTAAAGTGTGTAACTTTAAAATTTATCAGAGATAATAGTTCAAATAAGGGAGCATACACTGACTCAACTCCCTGGTTCATAAACCTCAGAAGATTCAGGTATTTAAAGATATTTTCACTGCTTCAGATGTATGTATCAGCATGCCAAAATCCTCCAGGAAGAAGATGGACTGACTCATTTAAATGTCTCCAAAGGCTAAGGAAATTGATACGCACATGTGTTTTGAAGAATCTTCCTTTTTTTTCTTTTTGTTTCAGGAAAATAGCGTATTGCTGAACTAAAGTCACCTGAAGACTCTCATTTGGGTAAGGTATGTTGTCTCTCAAAGCAGAAAAGCAGATTAGCAAATCCAAATGGCTTCTGACCTCCCACTAAGGTTTGTAGTTTGGGAGAGATGGAACTTCAGCTTCTACACCCCAACCATTCTGGTCTGTAAGCACAGAGAAGCCATGTTGACCAGTACATTATCGTACAGAGCCACAGAGTCAGTCACTCAGCCTGTGGAAATGCTCTCTGATTGGGTTCAGAAATACAGGTCCAGAGGAGAGGAGGGAGAAAGGGAGAGAGGGATGTAGGGAGAGACGGGGGAGGGAGGGAAGGACAGAAGGAGTAAAGAGGAGAGGGAGACAGAGAGGGAGGGAAAAGGAAAAGAGGGGGGGGAGAGACAGAGTTTTCATTATTACTACAAGAAATGACAAAGAGGGGGAAATCCTCCCATTTCTGACTCTGGCAGTCACGAGTTTTGCATAGTAGTTATGAATCCTAAAGTGTGGCACATGGCCATGGCTAACAGCAAGTTTAGCCGAGACAAGACGAGGCTTCACATACAGTTTGTTTGCACAAGGAGAAAGCACTGGCCATCCCTTTGCTCTTCCTTATAATGTTGACCAGGAATATGATTCCCCTGAACTATATAGCTTCTGTTAATGGAAGTCTTTCTGTTTCCCAAGAACACCACCCCTCAAATATTGCAGAAATACAGCTTCCTTCAGGACACTCTGAGGTCAAAGTGCTCTCAGTACAAAGGGCTCTGAATTTTATCTTCAAAGGCACCTAAGGAAGCAATGGTCTAAGTGTTAGAACATTAGACCCCTGATTTTCACACCTCAGAGCCACACCCACCCTTCTGGCTTTACTCACTTTTTGTTTGCTATATTATAAAACTACCTGAAGAATCTCTCTTCTCATCCCTGCCTTTAAACTAACGAGAAGCCCAAACGGTTGTTTATTGTCTTGCAACCTTAAAAAGCTGGCTATCTTGTATTGCTGCGCATATGTTCATATGCAAATAAATACACGCACATGTATGTGCATGTCTGTGTGCATATATACAGAAGCATGTGCATATGAATTTGAGTATGTACACATGCATGTGAATACCTGTGTGGTTTTCTTATGTGTCCACGTTTTAATGTCTCTGTGTTGGTGTTTTTAGCAAGTAGTTACTACTATGGAATGCAGAGTTACAAAAACCATCTAGTTTACTTAACATGATGACACTCAGACTCACTCTAGGGACCTTCGTGGTAGATACTGATTGTGGCTGTTCCTCCCACAACTGCAAAGGCCTCGTGAGAGGACATCTATTATATGTTCTGCTCACTGAAGTATCATCAGCTAAGGGAAATTGGTTGTGGTGGCAAACATGGAGAAGCCATGCCCAGGGAAACTAAATCCCATAGAGATTAGAGCTAACATTTACATATTATAGCTTATTAATTTCCTTCCATATAGGTTGATTCATTTATTCAAAACAATCATACCCTTATGTTAAAGGAATAATAAGACCCCTTTATGTAAGAGAAAATGAAGATCTAGAAACAAATGACTTCCTTAACTCCCTCCAGTTATAGACAGTAAGACAACCAAGTCCTAGCCAATGGCATTCAAGCCATGCATGCTATTAAAATAATGGTCCTCCATTACAGCAGAGGGGCATAGAGGGGAGTGACTCTATCCACAGGAAGATCTTGTGCTGTGTGTATTTTTTTCTCTGATAAATGGAGGCCTCAGTGCATAGTTTATTTAGACTTTTAGCATCTAACATACAAGTAACAATCCCACCAGAGGGTCACCAAAAACTCTACGCTGTTCCAGACTGTAGAGGCTTCGACATGGGCCTTTGGAATATGTTGGTTTTGAGAGTGTTCCACGAGGGCAAGTTGATGTGCCTTGCAGGACACAAGACAAGGCTGACGTGGGGACTCTACAAGAGACTAGGGAGAAGCTTGGGCTACAGTGACAAATGACGTGGGCGTCCCTGTGCTTCCCTCACAGAGACCTGGTTCGCCATGGTGCTGTATCCCTCCCACTCTGTCGCCGAGAGCTGTTGTAGACTGTCATCTCCCTGATGTGGCTGCTGGTGGACGATCATAATCTGGGTTACGATGGGTCTCATGAAAGAAGATTAAAGGAGAAATGAAGCTATTATTGATCTATTGATCTCCCGACTTGTCCTTGGGAACGACTGTTCATTGATCATAGGACTTAGGAGCCAAGTCTCATGTGAATGGTATGTACAAATCTCACTTAAGAAAGAACAGAGAATATTTATGAAAATTGTCAGTGACTATCTTTAGAATTGCATTTTTCTTGCCATTATTTGCCCTGTTTTATCATCTACATTTGCTTATATAGAAGTATTTTTTTAAAAAATAACAACAGATGGAAAACAAATAGAAAACCCTTTTCCATATGGTAGACTATTCTTTGTCAGACTCATTAGCCAATGAATAGCCCATCCAGTACTGTTTCATCAAAGGAATGAAAATTCTTTGAAATTGTGTCTGATGCTGAGGCTGCATGGAGCCCCCATCCTGATTGAGGGTTGGGGTGCTAAAGATAACTTTGCAGGCAGAAACTGGCATTTACTGGCCAATGAGCTCTACGCATTGTATGTTTAGTTCATTTACTCCCCATACCAAGCAATAAAAGCAGCTCTTATCCTGTCTATACAAGTTCAAAGCAGTTAAAGTCTAAGACCCTTTGGAAGCACCAAAAATCTCTGTTTAGAAATGTATTGAGATATAGAAACTTCAAGTCCCATTAATTTTGCCATATGATGTTTTAATTTATAAGTTCTTTACGCTAAAGTTTAAATACGTTTTAAAAAGGATTTTGTGTAACTTGTTTCAAGATCACAGGGATTGTGACTGTCAGATATGACAAACTTTCAGATTACTGAATTGAAAGACATATTTTTTTACATTTACTATATTTTATTTTCAAAGAACAGTACCAAAACAGCTAACTATAAATAAGATCAGAACGAAAATCTAAATTCTATTGACACAACACTTGTACCTTTAGGTCCCAAATTATTCCTGTCTCCACTCTGCATTATGACTTTACTAATCATATAACCTTAACACAAATAATATTTCTTTATTATCATCCATCCATTCCTCTAGAGATGAATTTTAAACCAACTAAGAAATGGATATATGTAATGGCTCAGTACTTGCAGCTAATGGAGCTATAACTGGGAATTGTGGCAAACGCATGGTCAGTCTGCATGGGCTATATGTGAGAGATAACTAAAAGTTCCCCGTGCTTTATGCTTTCCTCTGTTAAAAATGGTATTCTCTTTTCTCTTCCAACTTCTTAGTAATATTTTCTAACATGGGCATACCAGCATACAGAGGCACAAATCAAAAGCCTATGGAATTTCTTTCATCAACAGTAGAGGTCCAAGAAGGCTTCCTAAACAGAGTCTGTGCTCATTCCCGACCAATAATGCATTATCGAGGACAAGATACTAGCTTGACAATGAATAGTCCTAATCATCTGTAACTTCAAAAAGAGATAAAGTGTGAAGTATTTTTCGAATGGAAATTGTAAGCAGCCGGTGCTAATCTTGAAATGTCCTCATGTGGGACTCAAAGTGGACATCCACTGCGACAGTAAACCGTATACTGGCAACAGTAATAGCAGCATCTAATAATCATAAATTTTAAGTGTTAAGCATGTGTTAACTTATTTAGCTTTCAAAACGACTCTATAGCATAGACAATTATATTATTTTTAAGAGAACATGAAGGCCCAGACATATTAAACAGCACTTCCAAGTTTGAAGTCTACTTTTGACAACACTACTGCACTGTGTCTGAAGAGGAGGTAGATTTGTACCTCTTGGGAGCGAGGAGGAAAATTAGGCAATGGTTTTGCATTGGTTGCTACAGGTTTGATCCAGAAGCAAGTCTGGGACACCAGTTCATGCAAGAATATGCCTGTAAATGCTACTTTAAAAAGTCATCTAAATGCACTTAAATGCTACTTTTTAGACAAATTAGTCTTTCTATGCAGCTATATTTAAAAATATATACAGATGCTGCTGTACTTGCTAAAATGTACGTTCATTGCATCCAAGTCATCTTTAAATCTAAACATTTCTTGAAAGCAGAGCATCATCCTATCGTGACAGGCACTAAACAGCTATGTCTTGTCTTAAATACTTATTTTTGGATATGAATATGCCATTTTCAAATGGGAAAAAAAGGTAACTGAAAATAAATCACAATTTTCAGAGTATTCAGTGTCTTATTTCAGTTACAAAAAAAGAGTCTGATAACTAAAAGCCTAGCAGGTAAGACCCCTTACATTTGAGGGCACAGAACTGTCTCAGTTTTCTATAGCCATACTGTTGGGACCTCCCTTGTTGGTGACCTTTCTTGCCCTTGTTGTTCTGGGTTTCTGAGAAACTTGCAACCTCTGTGCTCTTAGAGTTGCTTACCAACCCTGCCTCCTGAGTACACATTGCCTTGGCCCTAACCCAAGGATCCTGCGATGAGGTCTCCATCCTGTTGGCCCACCTGTCTGGGTTAGGTATAAAACCCCCTTGGTGATGTACAATAAAGGCTTCTGATTCTGCAACATCCAACGTGCACGTTCCATTAGTCCTGATGTCCTTCGCTCAGTCTATGCTCTAGCTGCGCTGGTGTGGCACCATGCTGGGTGATGCCACTAGCCAACTTGTGGACTGTAATAGAGGAGTTTGAGTGCTTTGTATGAACTGTGGATAGATTTAGTCTTCATATCTTTCTGTGATAGAAAGGTCTTTTTAAATATAAAACCTTGAAATGCATGCTGAAACCTTAGACCCCCAACTGGCACAGAGAAATAGTAACTGGGTACTGACCTTGACTTCTGTACAGCTTTAACATCTGTCTCTGAGATGCAGCTCCCTTACTTATGGATGTGCTCATCTAGAGCTGGGTAGGGATGTAAGCCATTTAGAATTACATAATGAGCCACGGATGGTGTACGCACATTTGGAAGGAAGTATGACTTTCTAGATACAGTTAACCAAGTAATCTCAGTCAGTCTACATACAGTGTGTCAACCTGGAACTCATCCTAACGCAGACTCCCCAGTCTAACACTGAGTGAAATTTTTCCCCTGTCTATTTCTGTTTTCTTTTTAAGTACAGTTATGGCAGGCAGGAATGACTTCAGTATGAACTTGACATTCTCCGATTAAGTCAGCAAAGTGATTAGCGGCAGGGGGTTGGGAGGAGAGATCACACACCAGAAATATCAGTGTATAGATGGAAGGGGTAATATTTCAAGAATCTCATTGTCAAGTTACAGGTCATCACCTCAGCAAGAATTAGTTAACACATTGCAGTGTTTCCTTCTAATATACATGTGGTCACCTTCAGCCCAGAGTCCCAGAGACCTGACACTCAACACAGAAACAAAAGCATATACTGATCTTTGTGAATTGAGACAGAATTGAGGCTACCTGTCAATGGCAAGCGTCTCCTAAAGCAAAGAACTTAAATATCAAACTTGTCTTAAGAGTTCATGGAATTTTCAGGCAAAGCACAGGAAATTTTAAAGAACTAGTTACTTTGTCCTCTGGTTGTATTATTTTTAATTCTTTAAAAAGTTTAGCTTGTTGCTTGACAATTCCATATATATGCCTCCATCCTCTCTCATCTCCCTCCCTTCCCTTTCCAATGCCCTTTTCCTACCAATCTCTTCCCCCATTCATGCCTTTCTCTTTTGCGTCTCTTCAGGTTTGCCATAGGGCACTCTGTGGCCTTGGCATTGGGATTGGAATGATCCACAGGAGGTTGGTAGGTACACCACGTAAAACTGAAGACAACAGTTCTTTTCTCCCAGAGTCCATCAGCAATAAGGAACAGGGTCCCATAAGCCCCTCTGCTACCCGTGGCAAACTGTTGAGGGACTGATCTTAAGTAGGCTCAATGCAAGTAATGACAGTTACTATAGGTTTAAGTTTACACTGATTGTGTCATGTGTAGAATCTAGGATTCTGATACCCTTCACTATCTTCTGGCTTTTGCATTCTTTTCAGTCCCTTCTTCCACAATGTTTCCTGAGCCTTAGAGGGGTGGTTGAGGCCTGAGTCCTCATCTGTCACTTATTCTTAACAACTGGCAGCAGCTATAAGTCCACATTTCCTGTGAAACAGAAGCATCTCTGATTAGGGTTGAGAGCTGCATTGTCTAAAGGTATAATCATAGAAATGCTAAAGGCAGATGACATTATATTCACTTAACTAAACATCAGTAGGATTTTTCCTAATAAAGCTTTATGTCCTTCCAAGGTCTTGTTTTTAAGCACAGGCTTACATTGCTAGGCACCAGATACTTCTGTGCAGCTGGCCTCAAATACAACCAGAGAGTGGCTGGTTACCAACACTCTATCTGTGCCATTATTTCCCACACAGCTATACCTATCCTGGAAAGTTGGTGTTATAGTTTGTATAATTCACTACTAGGTAAGGTGGTTAATGCCTTTATTCTCCCAAAAGTCTACACAGCAACTTCTGGAACTTGAAAGCTAGTCATCAGGGAAGAAGTTTCTAGATAAGTTCTAACCTGATTCTTATTTATTTATAATCATGTTCTGTGCCATGTTCAGCAATAGTTCTGGAGTACAACCAAGCAGAAAGACAAGCATCTATATTGTTTTGAGGGTGTCTGGAACCCCCATGGCTGATGACTCATATGGAGGTATCTCATACCTGGCACTGGGATTTTTTTTCATTTTTGCATACACTTTCAAACTTTATTTCACTTTCTCTTTGTAAGCAATGCAGGGAAGTTATTGTCCTCTTCCACACCAGCAACCCAATTACATGTGGAAAATTGATTCCCACACAGGTTTAGTATCCTTTTCCCAAGCAGGAGTAAAATATACTTTGAATTTTCTAGTTTGGAATATCCCAGAGAGCTGCTTTTCCATCTCCTTAGCTGACTTTCCTTTTCTTCCTTCCTTTCTTTCTGTTGGCTTTCCCAGGGAGGAAGGCATATTTTTTGTTTTCTTTCTTCCTTCCATCCTTTCTTGAAAAAAAATTTATACAATATATTATAATCATAGTTTCTCCTTTCTCAAAACTACCCAGATCATCCCAGCCTCCTAACCCAACAATTCCCTTTCTTTATCTCTCCCTCTATAGAAAACAAATAAGAAAAAAAAAACAGGAAGGGGAAAAAAGAAACAATAATTTTTTTAAAGAAAAAACACACACATACCCAACATCAGAAACCATAACATAGAAACAAAAGACTAATAAGACAAAGAATGCCTAAAGCAGCAGCGTGAGATGAAAAGTCTCCAAAAATACCCTTCATTTTGTGTTGGCCATCTACTGATGGGTATAGGGGATGCCCTTAATGGTGGTTTATATAGCAGTAAGATTAGATTTGCAAAGGAAAACTTAGTTTTTTTTCTAGTGATTGTCAGTTGCAGACAGCTTCTTGGAAGGGTCGGGTACCTATATCCACTTGACCCTTTCAACTCTGAGATCCTGCCTGGCTTGAACCCAGGAGTGGTGTCACAGTCTCTGTGAGTTCCTGTATGGCACAAAGATTCTTGTTTAGCATCTTGCTGCTTTTAGGAGCAGCACAATCTAGCCATTCTGGATACTTTCTTTTAAACTCTTATTTTTAAATTTCTTTAATTGGGTTAGAAGATAGGTTTCCATATGGCTGTTCCATAGCCTTCCTTCTGCTTTGCTAACCCTTATCCACCACCTGTTCTCCCATCCTCCTCATGCCTCTAACCCCTCCCAGTATAACCACTTTCTCCCACATGCTCCTTTTTCGTACTTCAATCTCATCTATGTTCTCCTAGCCCCTAACTCTTAAGCACCCTCCCCAAGTGACCACTTTCTGGTTGCATGGCTTCTATGGGTGCTTTAAGTTAAATAAATAAATAAAAACTAAGAGTCAAACCGAGGATCTACATATGAAAGAGAACACATGGCATCTTTTGTTTCAGCCTGAGTGATTCAGTATAAATTTTCCCAGCTTCATTCATTTACCTGCAAACTTCATTTCCTCTTGCTATTGACTAATATTCCATTGTGGATATGGTCCATATTTTCATTATCCTTTCATGTGTTGATGGATATCTACACTGACTCTGTTTCCTAAGTATCATGAATAGGGCATTGTTGAATATGGATGTGCAAGTATCTCTTCAGTAAGATGTGGGTTCATTTGGTTAAATGCAGGGTGGTGTGGTAGAGCTAAGTCATATTGTAGTTCTTTTTCTAATCTTTAGGAGGATCCTCCAGATTGATTTCCATAGTTGATGAGCGAGTTTATTCCTGTCCCTACAATCATGTCAATGTCTATATTACCGTTTGTATTTTTGATGATGGACATTCTGACTGCAGTGAGATGCATTTCCTTGATGCTGTTTTTACTAGCATGTCTCTTTATTATAACTTGAAATCAGGAATGGTGACAACTTTCATTCTCTCCTTTTTGTTTGGGATTGCTTGGCTAGCCTTAGTGTTCTGTGCTTTCGTACAATATTTTTGATTATTTCTTTTATTTTTTGAGATTATTACATAATCATATCATTTCCTCTCCCTTTTCCTCCCTCCAAGTCCTCCTATATACCAATTCTTGCTCTATTTCAAATTCATGACCTCTTTTTCATTAATATTGTTGCATGAATACACACACACACACATATATTCCCAAATACAACTTGCTCTGTTTTGTACAATGATATACATTATACAATGTTACTTGCTTGTATATTGTCAGGGCTGAACATTTGTTCTGGATAACCAATTGTTGTGCTCTCTCCAGAGTGAAGACAATAATGAGCTAAACCTCTAAAATGTAAGCCACCCCAGTTAAACATTTTTGCTTTTTAAGAGTTGCTGTGGTCATGGTGTCTCTTCACAGATAAAGCAATCCTAACTAAGATGGAAGTCAAGAGAAAATGAATGCAAGGCCCTTGTCCCACATGCACTACAATAGCAGCTAGGTGAAAAGCAGTTTCCCCTTCCTTCTTTCCCATAATCCAGCCTCCAGATGAGGGCCTTTGGAAAGGTTAAAGTCATGTCAAAACTGCTGCTCCTACAGCCCCATTATAATCCCAAGATGCTAGCACATATTTACCTATATTCAATTATTTATCACCTACGTGGCTACTTAAGCCAAGGACAAGGTTACACTTCCTCGTTCCTTGGTTGGCTCTACTGATGAATCCTAACAGTAATCATCTGATTTAATGTTTGAATACATGGCTTACATCAAACAGTTCCCTGACAGTTCATATTTGGATCCTATACACCATTTCCACAGGTATGCCTCAAGTATGACAGCATTTCTTGATGATGCTAGGCTTAATGAAAGCCCTGTTAAATAATCATGAGTCATTGAGCTATCTCCTGGCCGCCTAATTATTTTTCTTAACTGGCCTAAGTATCAGGATGTCTGTTAAGAACTTTGAAAAATATTCTCTTCCTATGACATTTTGTTTTGCACAGTAAAATGGTGCACTGGTTGTTTCTTTTGATCTGTGTCATTTCTATACATTACAAAAAAATTACTAACTGCTGAGAAAATTAACTGGAAGACAGTAGAGGTTCTCTTAAGCAATTAGAGGGTTTTGTGGGGTTATTCACCTAGAAAAGAGATGTTGCATTCAAGTAAGGCCAGCTAGAAATCAGATTTAATCTGAAAACTGAGCCAAAAACTTGGACTTCAACAATCTTGAGAATAAAGTATTGAATACCAACTGATGAAAATTAAATAGCTAACAGATATCTTTGGTTCATTAGTGGTTCTAGAACAGTTGCTAAGATATCAGCTTAAGGAAACCTTGTTCTTGAAAGCTCATATCAAGGGAGCAAACAAAAGATAATATACTCGTGTTTAATTAAATGCATTCACAAGTCATCCATACTGTGACACAGAACTCAAAGCAATTAAAAAGCAAATCTAGGATCTTCCCAAATACCTAACCCCATCCACTGGACCCTGTAAGCTACTAGCCCAACCCTGCCCCAAACTTGCCTATCTTCCTGCAGCTTCAGTGGAACTCTGAAACACAACTTGCTCCAATACTAAGGGGACTTAAGAGGTGAGTGAACAGCGACTTCGAGGATACTCCACTCTATAGGACCTCCACAGTGGGACAAGAGCCCAGGCCCCTCCCCCAACTCCCTCAGCTTTTCTAGCCAGCCAACAGTAGAGTTCCCTGCAGGTAGGCTCCCCAAAACCCAACCCCATCCACCGGACCCTGCAAACTACTAGCCCCACCCCACCCCCAAACTCATCTATTCTCCTGCAACCTCGGTGGAACTCTGAAACACAGCTTGCTACATTACTGAGGGGACCAAGACCTTGCTACAACACTGAGGGAACCAAGAGAGAGGTCCAAGAGCACGAACCAGGAGAGAAGACCAAGAAAGCAGGCTTAGAGAGACCTCAAAGGCTCCATGAGACACAGACATTAACAGTACAGAGCAGACCAAGAAAAATTCCCAAACACTCAGCCAATGCAAGGATTGGACCAAGACACAAAGACAATGCTGGGCTCATTTGAAGGGAGAGATGGGTAGGTGCCAATGCAAGAATTCATCCAACAACCAAAAAGCAACATGGTAACACCAGAACCCAGTGGTCACACAACAGGAAGACTTGATCAACCTAAGACCGAAGAAGCAGAAGAAAACGACTTTAAACCTAACTTTATGAAAATGATGGAGAGGTTTAAAGAGGAAATAAAAACCCTCTTAAAGAAATGGAGGAAAAGACAAACAAAAAATTGGAAGAATTGAGAAATCCCTCAAAGAAAGCCAAGTAAACTAAGAAAAAACAATCAAACAGGTGAAGCAAACAGTTCAAGACTTGAAGACTGAAATAGAGGTAATAAAGAAAATAAAAACCAAGGGAATTCTTAATATGGAAAATCGTAAATGAACAGGAACTACAGAGAGAAGTATAATCAACAGAATACAAGAGATGGAAGAAAGAATCGCAGGTGTTGAAGAAACTATAGAGGAAATAGACTCATCGGTCAAAGAAAGCATTAAATCCAACAAATTCTTAACACAAAACATCCAGGGAATCTGGGACATTTTGAAAAGACAAACCCTTAGAATAATAGGGATAGAAGAAGGACAAGAACTCCAGCTCAAAGTCACAGAAAATATATTCAACAAAATCATAGAAGAAAACTTTCCCAACCTAAAGAAGGATATCCCTATGAAGGTACTAGAAGCTTACAGAATACCAAATAGACTAGATCCAAAAAAACCTGTCCCCTTGCCATATAGTAATCAAAACACAAAGCATACATAATAAAGAAAGAATATTAAGAGCTGCAAAGGGAAAGGGCCAAGTAACATATTAAGGTAGACCTATCAGAATTATACTTGACTTCTCAATGGAAACCATGAAAACCAGAAGGTCCTGGGCAGATGTGCTACAGACACTAAGAGACCACGGATGCAAGTCCAGACTATTATACCCAGCAAAGCATTCAATCACCATTGATGGAAAAAACAAGATATTACATGACAGAACCAGATTTAAACAATACGTATCCACAAATGCAGCCCTACAGAAAGAACTAGAAGGAAAACCCCAACCCAAGGAAGCTAACTGCACCCACAAAAACACAGGCAACAGATAACCACCCGCCACCAAAACCCAAAGAAGGGAAACATGCAAATACTACTACTGAAAACTAACAAGAATTAATAACAACTGGGCATTAATAGCTCTTAATATCAACAGACTCAATTCACATGAGCTAAGAGAATGGATATGAAGACAGGATCTGTTGGGTCCCTTGAGGACAGGCCTTTCCACTCCCACTTGATCTGTTTTGGACTCTTGTGGTTGGTTGAAAACAGGAACAAAACCAGGAACAATCTGTTGTTTTCAGCAGTGTTTCTAAGGATGTTTACCCCTATGCCATGTGAGTTGCAGTGATGAGCTTCCTGCTTTTCCTGGCTCGGCCTCCCCTGCTGAGGGCTATATATACTGTGTGAGAAAGTGGAATGAAGGCTTGTCTGCAGAACCTGAAGTTGTGTTGTGTGTTAATCCCAACATCCCTCCATCAGAAGAACTACAGTTGCCTTGCTGGCACGGCAAAGTAGAGGTCCCACCAAGATCTGAGAAAGAAGGGGTAGCAGACAGGGTCGTCCTAGGCCAGTAAGGATGGATTGAGGTAAAAAATGGATCCATAAGCAGTAAGAGAACTGATATATCAGATATCTAAATTGTTAGAGCAACAAGGAACCGTGATTAAACAGAGAACTATAGAGGACTTTAAGACTATAGCTGCAGCAAGCCCATGGTTTTTGACAGGTGGAGGTTTGACCATCTCCTATTGGAAACAGGTGAAAAGAGATTTGCAGAAACGACTGCAAAAGGAGGGTGTCGATAGCATCCCTATATCTACCTTTTCGCTATGGTGCCTGGTCCACGATGCCCTGCTTACTGATAAAGTGAAAGTGAGGCCGGAGGTTGCCACAGCTAAAGAAATACTAGAAGAAATACAGGAGGAGGAGACTCGCCAGTCCATAGGATCTGTAGAGGAGTCATATAGGTACCAAAAAGAAACATCAGGGGTACTGGGGGAACTTTGGAATCTGGCGCAGGACCAAGGCTAGTGCCGAAATCTGCATGCTTTTGGGCTCAATACCAGATAGCAATAACCTCTGAGTCAGAAAATGGGGAAGACAGCCTCAGATCTAGTGAAGAGGAAGAACAGCTAACACAGGAAATTAAGGTACTTCAGAAAAGGCTAAAGTGCTGTAAGGCGAAGGATTCCTTATGTGTGACATCAGCCCCACCTGCTTATATTGAGGATTGGGGAGGGAGGGAGGCCCATTGGGGACTGACAGATGAGTGGGAGGCCAAAGAGGGCTCAGGAAGAAGAGGAGGTGTCTGCTTTCAGCCCTGGAACACAGTTGCTCCGGTCATAGAGGTACCTGATCCGAACAATCCAGGACAGATGCTGAGACAACATGTGCTCTTGAGCTTTAAGGAGATGAAGCAATTGAAAGAGGCCATGGTGGCATACTGCGCTCAGGCCCCCTTTACTCTTCCATGGTAGAATCTTTTGCAGCATTGAATCCTACACCTAGCGATTGGCAACAGCTATGCCGTGCGGTACTATTGGGAGGAGATTACTTATTGTGGAGGGGAGAATATCAAGAAAATTGTTTACAAATGGCTACATTAAATGCTCAAGCGGGACAGGCACAGCACAATCTAGACACGCTAACTGGAGAAGGAGCTTATGCTGACTTGGCCAATCAAATTGTGCTCAATCCTGCCGTATATCTCTCCAAATGGCGGCTGCAGCTACCAAAGCTTGGAAAGCCCTGACAAACAAGGCTGCAGGGGATCAGTTGTCAAAAGTTTTACAAGGGCCTTCAGAACCATTTCAGGACTATGTGGATAGGCTATTGCAGTTGGCAGGGATATTGTTTGGTGATGTGACCACAGCTATGCCCATAGTTAAGCAGCTGGCATTTGAGAATGCAAATACTGTAAGGAAGCCTTGCGGCCACATAAGGCAAAAAGCTTAAATGAATACATCTGGATCTGCCAGGATATTGATGGGCACTTCATTCAGGGCTAGGTAATTGCTGGTGCCATCAGGCCTGGGTGAGGACCCCGGAAAACTGGGGATAAAACCTGCTTTAACTGTGGTGCCCCTGGACAATTGAGAGAGAGAGAGAGAGAGAGAGAGAGAGAGAGAGAGAGAGAGAGAGAGAGAGAGAGAGAAAACAAAACAAAAAACAAACCATAGCTCCCTTGGGGAACTACCACCAGACCAGGAAAGTTCCCATGATGTAAAAGTGGGGCCCATTGGGCAGATGGATGTTACACACCTGCCCACCACAGGGAAACTTAAGTTTGTCCATGTATCAGTAGATACCTTTTCAGGAGTAATTTTTGCATCCTTCCATTCAGGAGAACGAGCAAAAGATGCCATTGCACACTGCCTATCTGCTTTTGCCTATAGGGGCAAACCTGAGGTTATTAAGACAGATAATGGCCCAGCATACATCAGCAAAAAATTTTTATCCTTTTGTTCAGTCTATGAAATTTCTCATAAAACAGGCATCCCATATAACCTAATGGGTCAAGCAATTGTGGAAAGAGCCAATCAGACCCTCAAGCAATATTTTCAAAAAATAAAAAGGGGGGAGTTCATATTCTCCCCAGCAACTCAATTATCCACCATTCTCTTTATTTTGAATTTTTTGACTGTGGATGCTGAAGGGCGCTTGCCTATGGGAGCGCCATACACAAGTTAGGGCTCAGAGCCTAGGATGGATTCATTGGAAAGATCTGCAAACAGGAAGATGGATGGAACCAACCCCCTTGTTGGCAAAGGTGAAGGGGGCTGTTTGTGTTTTTCCTCCAGGAGTTAATAAACCAATTTGGGTGCCAGAGCGGTGCATAAGGCCAGTGACCCTGGATGAAGACTGCGAAGCTCCTTCTGCTTCAGGTGATGACTCTGGTAACAACATAATCACGGGTGATGGGGAGTCTGGTGAGAAACCCCCCCCCACTTTTAATGCCAGTTAGTAAAAATATCCCCCTATTTCCCTCACTTTCTGCAGACCTGTCAATGGTGAAGGAGTCCTCCTTTCATCATGGATGTTTATTATTGCATAATGCTTACTAATAATCATACTCATAGTAGGGTGATAGGATTTAGAACTACACTGCATCTCATCCTGAAAGAGGATTTGAAAACAAATATAACATATACCTATGGTCCCAAGCCTGTTCCTCAGTGTTGGGATGCTGATAGAGATTTTAATCTCCACCCCACAGTTATGTGGGGAGAATGTTTCACTCAAGAGCCTGATTTAGTAAAAGGTAGGAAAGATATGTGGTGGTATGGCCATAGGCCCACGATGAAAAATTCCACCTCTCCCAGGTATGAGTAATTGTTTTTAATGCCACTGCCAGTTTTAACCAAACAGATCTTTTTGAAACCTCTCTAAAGATAAATTATACTGCTGGATGCAATATGACTATTCGATCTTCTGCTTGTGTTCTTGCCCCATTTTTCTTTGTGTTGTGGAGTGGCACTTTGGAGGGGCGTTGTTCTTGGTTGTTCTTCCAGGATCTGCAAGCTGTGGTTCTGATGGAGCCTTGATTGTTCCCGTGCCTGCTGTGATTCCTCTTCTGGTGCTGGTGTCTCAAGAACATCAGGAGATCATCCTTTATCGACAGCGGAGAGACTTCGGGATAACAGCTGCAATTGTTGCTGCTATTCCTGTTGCTGCCACTGCAGCTACGGTTGCTGGAGTTGCCATTTTGCAGACAGCTGTGACTGCAGAGACTGTGGATCAGCTGTCTGGAAGGGTTAGCGAGTCCCTGCAGACACGGAGTGCTCTGGGCTCTCATATTGGATTTGGACTTTTGAATTTGGATTGACAGACTGCACTTTTACAAGAGCGGGTGGATTCCCTTTGGCTCCTGCAACAAATGTCTTGAACGTTACACCGGCTAATGTTGTACAGTTGAATGTATGTTTGGATGGCCCTTGGAATTCCTCCTTTTTGAATTTTTCCCTGCAGACAGCTCATCATATTGTTTGTATTAATAGCACATGGGTCCCTGCTGTGTCTGGATCCAGTCAGTGGAATGCCATGGCCCAGCTTGGGGGCTGGGTTCAGCGATTGGAATGCTCTCACTTGCGCTGATATTGCTATTGGGGTTATCTGTTTTTGGATTTTCTGCTGCTTTATGTGGCAATCCCACGTACAGCACACTGTCACTCAACAAGTGTTGCTCGGGCTGTCTTCTGGTAATCAGGAAGCACCCCAAGTCTGGCTGCAGATGCTGCAGAAGTCATGAGGGATCCCTACGACGGGCAACTGTCCTGGTATAGAGAGCTCGCCTAAGACAGGGATTAAGGCCTCCCGTAGATGGGCAAGAGTCTCTATCTGGGGGAGTCCTAAGACAGGGGCTCTCATGCTTTTAAAATAAAAAGGGGGGAATTGTTGAGTCCCTTGAGGACAGGCCTTCGCACCCCCACTTGATCTGTTTTGGACTCTTGTGGTTGGTTGAAAACTGGAACAATCTGGTGTTTTCAGCAATGTTATAATAAAGGCTTGTCTGCAGAACCTGAAGTTGTGTTGTGTGTTAATCCCGACGTCCCTCGCTCAGAAGAACTACAGTTGCCGTGCTGGCGTGGCAGGATCCAGCCTTCTGCTGTATACAAGATACATACCTCAACCTCAAACACAGACACTATCTCAGAGTAAAGGGTTGGGAAAAGGTTTTCCAATCAAATGGACCAAAGAAACAAGCAAGTATAGCTAACCTAGTATCTAACCTAATAGATTTCAAACTAAAATCAATAAGAAGAGATCGAGAAGGACACTTTATACTCATAACAGGAACAATCCTTCAATATGAAGTTTCAGTTCTGAACATCTATGCCCCTAATACAAGAGCACCCAGATATGTAAAAGAAACATTACTAAAACTTAAATTACACATCAAACCCCACACACTAATAGTAGGAGACTTCAACACTCCACTGTCACCAATGGACAGGTCAACCAGACAGAAAATTAACAGAGAAATAAGAGAACTAACAGATGTTATGAATCAAATAGACTTAACAGACATATATAGAACATTCCACTCAAACAGAAAAGAATATACCTTCTCAGCACCTCATGGAACCTTCTATAAAACTGATCACATATACTCGGTAACAAAGCAAACCTCCACTGATACAAAAAAATTGAAGTACCCCCCTGTGTTTTATCGGATCACCAGGGATTAAAGTTAGAATCTAACAACATTAAATCAAATGGAGAGAAACTCAAAGCGATTCCACTAAAATCAGGAACAAGACAAGGCTGTTCACTCTCTCCATATCTTTTTAACATAGTTCTTGAAGTTCTGGCTATAGCAATAAGACAACAAAAGGAGATCAAGGGGATTCAAATTGGAAAAGAAGAAAAACTCTCATTATTTGCAGATGATATGATAGTATACATCAGTGACCCCAAAAACTCTACCAGAGAACTCCCACAGCTATAACTACCTTCAGTGATGTGGCAGGATACAAGATCAACTCAAAAAAAAATAGTAGCCCTCCTATATACAAATGATAAATAAGCTGAGAAGGAAATCAGAGAAACGTCACCTTTCACAATAGCCACAAATAACATAAAATATCTTGGGGTAACACTAACCAAAGAAGTGAAAAACCTATTCAAGAACTGTAAGTCTTTGAAGAAAGAAACTGAATATGATATCAGAAAATAGAAAGATCTCACATGCTCTTGGATAGGTAGGATTAACAAAGTAAAAATGGCAATCCTACCAAAAGGAATCTATAGATTAAATGCAATCCCCATCAAAATTCCCACACAATTCTTCATAGACCTTGAAAGAACAATAATCAACTTCATATGGAAAAACAAAAAACCCAGGATAGCCAAAACAATCCTGTACAATAAAGGAACTTCCGAAGGGATCACCATCCCTGACATCAAGCTCTATTACAGAGCTAAAGTATTTAAAACAGCTTGATACTTGCATAAAAGCAGAGAGGTTGACCAATGCAATTGAATGAAAGAACCAGATATTAATCCACACACCTATGAACACCTGATTTTTGACAAAGAAACTGAAATTATACAATGGAAAAAAGAAAGTATCTTCAACAAATGGTACTGACATAACTGGATATCAACATGTAGAAGAATGAAAATAGATCCATATCTATATCCATGCACCAAACTCAAGTCCAAATGGATTAAAAACCTCAATATAAGTCTGACCACACTGAATGTGATAGAAGAGAAAGTGGGAAGTAGTCTTCAATACCCAGTAGCACAGACAGTGAGCGCAACAATAAATAAATTGGACCTCCTGAAAATGAGAAGCTTCTGTAAAGCAAAGGACACAGTCACTAAGGCAAAGAGGCAGCCTACTGAATGGGAAAAGATATTCACCAACCCCACATCAGACAAAGGCCTGATCTCCAAAATATATAAAGAACTAAAAAATTAGACATTAACATTCTAAATAACCCAATTAAAAAATGGCATACTGAACTATCAGAGAATTCTCAACAGAAGAATCTCAAATGGCAAATGGCCAAAATATACTTAAGGAAATAATGTTCAACATCCTTAGTCATCAGGGAAATGCAAATCAAAATAACCCTGAGATATCATCTTACACCTGTCAGAATGGCTAAGATCAAAAACACCAATGATAGCTCAAGCTGGAGAGGATGTGGAGTAAGGGGAACACTCATCCATTGCTGGTGGGAATACAAGCTTGTACAACCACTTTGGAAATCAGTATGGCAGTTTCTCAGAAAATTGAGAATCAACCCACCTCAGAATCCAGCAATACCACTTTGGGGCATATACCCAAAAGATGCTCAATCATACTACAAAAGGCATTGTTCAACTATGTTTATAGCAACATTATTTCCTAGAGAAATTCCCAGGAATCCCCAAGGATGACCCCACCTAGGACCCTAAGCAATAGAGGAGAGGGAGCCCGATCTTGACTCCGAAAGTCCAGTTGAAGAGTGGGAAGAATGAGAATATGAGCAAAAAGGTCAAGACTGTGATGGGTATACCCACTTTAACAGTCTACCTGAGCTAATGGGACTTCCCCAACTCCAACCAAACTGGGAAGGAACAAGCATAGAACCAAACTAGTCCCTCTGAAAGTGGTTGTCAGTTGCATGGCTGTGGCAGACTGTGGGGCCACTGGCAGTGACACCAGGATTTATCCCTACTTCATGTACTGGCTTTTCGAGAACCCATTCTATTTGGATGCATATCTTGCTCAGCCTAGATATAGTAGGGAGGGCATTGGACTTTCCCTAAAGCAATGTGTCTTACCCTCTCTGAGGATTGGATGGGAGTGGGGTGGGAGGGTAAGAGGAAAGAATGGGAGGAGGGGAGGGAGTGGGAACTTGGATTGGTATGTATAATGAAAAAAGATTGTTTTCTTTTAAAAAATAAATTTAAAAAAATCCATCTTCAAAAAAAAGCAAATCTAGAAGGACCAAACATCAAGGAAAGAATGGTAGAAAATACAACATTTAATTGAGTCCATAGAACTAAGTAAGATTAGTAAACAAGTAGAAAAAGCAATGACAGGTTATTCTAGATGGAAGGACTGACACACACTTTGATAGCTAGAAGTTTGAGAAATAATTGGAATATGGCATAATGGGCAGCCAATACTGAAGACAGAGAGTTCAGATTTGCAGAACAATATCATGAATAGATTCTGCACTGATAGCCTTTTTGTAGGGTATTAGACTTCCTCAATAGCGGCTCTGTAATCAAAACCCTGCTTCAAATAGCAGCTGGGAGCAGTATGGACACAGTGGAGGGGAAGGGGAAACTTTGGGTTTTGCCAAAATCCAAAGGCTTTGTGAAATGGTGTTTTTTTTTTTTTACAAACTATGTTTTATTGAAAAAATTATTGTCGAAGATTGTAAGAGCCAGAAGGGATGAGTGAACAGTTCCTCTTTCCCCAACTCTTCCACCACATTGTCCCTACCCACTCAACTCTATACTCTTTAGAAAACAAACAGGCAAGAAAAAATAAACAAAACAGAATAAAAAGAAAAACAAAAGAAACACACACATGAAACCCATAAAAACACAAAAATTGAAACTACAATATAGGAGAAAAGCATCAATAAGACAAAAAAATGTCCGAACAAAGCAATAGAAGACAAAAAAGTCTGCAGAAATATTCTTGAGTTCTTTTGTGTTGACCAGCTATTGCTGAGCTTGGAGGCTACCCTTAAATGTGGTTAATGTACCCAGTGAGATTCCATTTTGAGAAAATTAATTTTTTCCTTTGCAAATGGATGTCAGTTGGAGAGGACTTCTTGGTTAGGGATTGGAACCTTTGTCCACTTCACCCTCTTCACCCTCTCATCACTGGGACCCTGTCTGACTTGAACCTGTACAGGCCCTGTGGATGCCACACTATTTCTGTGAGTCATTATGTTTGTCAGTGCTCGTGTGTCTGGAAGATACTGCTTCTCTCGTGTCACTCGTCCTGTCTGGCTCTTACAACCTTCCTGCCTCCTCTTCTGCATAGCTCACTGGGCCCCAGTTGGAGGCGTTTAACAAAGACATCACATTTAGGACTGAGTGCTCCAAAGTCTCCAAAGCAGAGAATATTTTCATCTCATCATCAGGAGTCTGTCTCTTGGAAAAAAGGAAAACAAAATGCAATCAGAATTTACTTTGGTGTTCTATAGCACATCAGAGTAACTGTAGACTACAATAGCTTACAATGATTTTCAAAACAACCTGAAGGGACCCAAAGCTCTCAACACATAGGAACGATTATGTTTGCAAGGATGCAGATGCACTGCCTATCCAGATGACTATAAATTAGCTTACACTATTTACTTAGCTCGTCCCCAAAATGAACTGAAATTTAAATATTCTTGTAGATTTCTGTGGATCACGGATGTACAAAACACTGCTTCAGTAAATTCCATACTTCCATTTGAACTACTCAACGTTCTTAGTTACCTTATGGTTCTAGAGTCACATAAACTTTGAAGTTGTCCTTGGTTTCCTATTGTTTGTTTGTTTCATGTGCTTGTGTGTGCATGTACATGTTGTGGCATACATGTGGAGCTTAGAGGACAACTAACAATTGGTTCTCTTCATCCATCATGCGGGTTCTTGAATTAAACTCAGGTGTTTAGTTAGACATGGAGGCAAGTGACTTTACCCACTGAGTCATCGATGACACCAGATCTGGATTTCTTTCTGATTCAGTCTTCTGAATCAACAACTAGATAACAGCCCCCAGGATCATAGCCACAAATGCATATACTGATACTCTCAGGAACAAATTCCTAAGTCAAGTCCTTCCTGAAACTTCTTGAAATTGCTTGAAAGAAAAATGGTCACCCTCTCTGTTTCAATTCTCTTTCCTCAAGGCCAACAATCCACATCAGGATTAATTAGCTGGAGTGTATGAGTTGTTAGAATATGGGCCATAACAGCACAGGGATGTCCTCAACCTCCTTCTTGAAACTAGGAGAAAGGAGAAAAATTAAAATGTAACCAAGATAGTTTGTGTTAGATCATACATTACAGAATAAGATATTTGTACATCTTTAATGGATGAGAGATAATGAAGCAGGTTGTGGGAAAGGATATGAGATCACTTAAATATTGGCTTTCAAGATGAAATAAGAATATTTAGCTTGCATTTTAGAAAATTAAAACTGGAGCAACTTTTTTGAACCATGGGTAGCTAACGAATAACCCAGTATTTTCTCAGTTATAAATATATGATTGAAATTCTTTCCACAGAGGAGTAATCATCCTAGACCTGGTGCCCTGTGTGATAAGAATTTCACCATAAGCACTGTCATCTCTAAAAATTGCAAATATTCTATAGATGTCTTATAAATATCAATGTGAGAATGTTGCAGATAGGAGAGGAGCGAGCACTGCAGTGAAAGTCATATAGGGGCCAAATAAAAAATGCAAGTGGTCACCCTTCCCACTCCTTGGTGCTTTCCAGTGGCTGAAACATGTGTTCCCAGCCCAAGCGGCTCATTCTTGCTTCTGAAAATATATGTTGTGAAGCAGAACTGAAATCATCGTCACTTTGTCTTTTTAAAGAAAAGGATGGTGGAGATAACAAAAGGGAGGAAGGTCAATTATGCGTTTGCTTTTGTGTTTTCCATGTTAGGAAAGAAAAATAACAAGAGTTCATATATATCTTCAAAACATTTTCAGGTTCATAGGAAACTTCACTTGGACTATTTGGAGAACCACCATGTCATCACCATGGATACGATTATACAAGCTTACTTCCTAGAATGTGCCAGGAAGGAGGTCTGGCTAGTTTGTATACTGGGGAACTTCAGTCTCACCACTATTGAAATTTTCAGTCTGCTCTCTCTTTGTTGTAACAAGCTTGCCTGTTCACTGTAAGGTAGTTGGCAGCATTTTTAGTTGCTAATTTCTATGTGCCTCTGTTGTACCTCCCTTCCCAATGAATGATGCCAGTCAAAAGAATGGCCAGACATTACCAGATGTCCTAAGGGACAAAGAGCGCCATGGCTGCGAACCCGTGTGTTTCCCACATCTACTTCAGAGGGAGATTTTACCTAAAAGTGAGAGCTGAGAACTGCTTCAGCTGAGGACTGGTTTCATTAGAACAGGGGCTTTCTGCCTTCTACACTGCTTTACCTGAGAGCTTGCAGCAATAAATGCTTAATAGTTACCCACTGAATAAATGAACAACATCTCTCAAGATGTCAGGGATCACACACAGATACAAGGTTATTAGCAAGGTTGTTACTGTCACATATAAATCCTTTAAAGAAAATCTGACTCCGAATCTGTATGTGATGACTAATGCCTGTCATGCTAACTACTCAAATGATTTATGAAGGAGAATCTCCAGTTCAAGACCTGCTTGGGCTAAACAGGGAGTTCTAAGCCACACTGCAGAACTTAGAGATGCCCTGTCTCAAAATCAAAATTCAAAAGGCTATGGATTTGGGCTATACTTCTGTGAAAAAGCACCCACTTGCACATACAGGGCCTGTGGTACAAGCCTCACCTTATACTACATTCCTCCCCCCACACGTATGTACCAATTATACATAGAGAAATTTTGTTTTGTTCTTTTGCTTGTATGTTTAGAGATAGGATCTTTGCTATAACATAAGCTGGCTTTGAAATGTGATTCTTTTGTGTTACCCTCCCAACTTCTGGGATTGCAAGTGTGTGCCCACCATCTCTGACTTATTTTATATTTTGGAAAAAATCAAGTTCTCTGACCCTATGACTTAGATTGCTGTCTATATGAATTATTGTGATACCACTGAAGTAAAGATTAAAGTAATGCATGAAACTCCTGTGAAATACATCTGTGTATTCACATATATTTTTAGACATGAAAGATTTTTGTAATTTTTTTCTTTGTAAAGAAAAAATCATTACAGTTTAAAATGAACTACTTAGTTCTTGGAAGTCCTTCCCATCTTGGACTTCTTAATTAATTGCACCCACTTTCTTTAGATGAATGGCCTTCTAACACTTTGAAATGAATGTTGTAGTTCAGAACAATCTAATGCATAGTTTAGGATATTGATTGTAAATTATGGTATTATACCCTTCTAAGCAACAAGGCTGAATCAGATAAACTATGTGAAATACCCAGATGAAATTTTACTGTGAGATATGTGCTATAAAACCAAAGTTTATTCGTATATCCAGCTAATATTTGCAGGTGCCCCTGGCTGTGCCAGTTTAATTTTACATGAACAAAGAAGAAAATGATTCTTGTCTCCATTTGCCAGAATTCTAAACTAAAGCAAACAACTTACAGTCAGATTAGAGAGTACAGAAGGGAGATGGAGGACACAAGCAAGAAAAGCCTCACTGTGGGTCGACAGGGAAAGGGTAAGATGGCCTAGGAAGATACCATGGAGGCGTAGGAATCTAAGAAACGACGCAGCCGTGAACTGATTTTCACAGGACTCTTCAGGCATTAACACATTTTTGGGAATCAGAGGGCATTAGTGCTATGATAAGATGCATAGCACATGTAAGTATGACAAGAAGGCTAGGAGCCTGGAGTAGAGACAGGAAGGCAAAAGGAGCTGGGGATAAAACCACCCAGGAATGATTAAGGGGACATTGATCATTTAGGGACAAGGAGGACATTAGAAACCATTTGATTTTTCTTTCAAGCAAAATCTGGGAGCCATTGAATAGTGTTGAGTAAAGTGGCTTAATTTAGATCAAGAAGTAATTTATCTACGTGTTGCTATGTTGCAGAAAAAGGATTTAATGGCGTGTGTGGTGTGTGTGCGCACACATGCACACACAGAGGCAAGAAGATCAGTTAGACTTTATTGTAATCCAAGTGGCAGGTGATGTAGGAATTTTGTTTTGTGATGGGATTTTTCGACATCTTTGATTTTCTTCTGGTGGAGTGGAGAAAGCAAAAAAAAAAAATGCATGAGCAGTAGTGAGTCTTTGGAGAAAGGTTGCTTGGTTCTGATGGCTGTGTGATGAATTTGCGTTTTCCTGGGAGGGAGAATCATTTGAAAAGTGGTCCCTTTCAGTCTTGCTTGGATGATGAGTCACACAGCACATTTTATCATGCCTTGGTGCTACTGTTTCCAAGTTAGGAAACACAAAAATAAGAGAATAAGCAAACTTCCCATATACTTCAGTGTGATAGGTAAAACAAATCCACATTTCACAGAAAAAGGAGAGGTATTAGTTTCCCCACTCCTAGCACCAATTTCTATATTATTTTTCTATTGAAGTGATAAAATGTCATAATAAAAAGCAACTTAAGAAAGAAAGATCCCAAAGGATAAAGTCAATCATGGAAGGGGATGCATAGCAACAAGGACAGGACGCTAGCTGGTCATATTTTCACTCACACACAAGAAGTAGAGAGGAAGAAACACAAATAATAAAACTGGAAAACTCCAAAGTCTGCTCCAAGTAACACACTTCCTCTGCTGAGGTTCTAGCTCTGAAAGGTTTCACAACTTCCCCTAACAGCCAATTGGTACCAAGTGTTCAAATACATGAGCTTTTGGGATAGTTTCTCACTCAAACTATCATAGGAAACAAACCAAGGCTTGAACATTTTGCTCATGGATACACAACTAGTAAGGGTCTGAACAGTGCTACTCTGATGCCAGAGCCTTATACATTGCTGCATGTTATTGAAAATATGTAAATGTAAATGATTAAAAAATGTTTAGTTTAAGAGTGTTACCTCCTTTGTTTTACAAACAAAGATCAAAAGAGCCAAACAGATTCATAGGACTCTATATGTGTCCTCTATTTATAAAGAAAGACAGATTTCTTCAGGAGGGAGAAGGGTCCCAAAAGCCTGGCTGAGAGGCAGAGTAGGTAAGTCTTTAGATCAATGAGTCAGATTCTGGGCAGCATCTGGAGAATGAGTGAGTTGCTACCTGTTATTAAGTGAGTGCAGTATTAGCAGTTCCCAGGATGGGTGTCTTCATTAATCACCACTTACAGACTGAGCCCTACCAAAATGCAAAAACATCTTATGTAGAATTTTTACATTAATTTAGTTCACTCCTATTGTATGCCAGACACTTTTTAAGGTGCCAGGGATAAAAATATAGTCATATTAGTAACCTACCTCCAGATGTTTCAAAGAATATTTTCTCATGTATTTTTTTAATAAAATTTTTGGAAGAGGTATAATATCTTGAGAATATTTTTTTCTGTCTCATGCAGCATGGCAGAGAACAGGCACTAGTTTTGTTTTGCTTTTTGCTGATAACAATATTCCTAATAGCCTTTGTTAGGAATATGACTATTCCTATATGTACTGTATGTACAAACAACATCCAAGTATGACTGTTTGTCCTGGCAAAGCACAATATATTTCACGATGCTTAACCCACTAAAGGACATGACTGTCACTGCCCAGTTCCTGATGATATATTTCCATATAGATTCTTCCACCCTACCTATTCAATGCCTACTCTCATCAATAACATTTGAATGTCGTTGTATGTGGGAAGGAAAACCCATAGTTTCATTAGTTAACATACACAGGAGAGTTAATAAAAATTTGGTATCACAGAAGCCACAAATTAGAATACACAAAGATTTGTTTTAGGAGTTGATTTCATCTAAAAATCAATTTCTGTTTTCTTTCATTTACTGCCCTTGGAGTTTGCCAAGATTTCAGGGGTCTAGATCAGGGGTCTGGCTGTTAACTGACTTAAAGTATCTATTATATTCCAAGAACTTCTACACACATTTTAACTAGTTCCCTCAAACCATGCTTTAGATGAAAAGATGTTTTAATTTTCCATGTTTAACTCCTTTTATGCATCCTACTTTTCTACCTGCAATTGATAAGAGAATAAAAAACTGCATGAAATAAGACACTGTGTCTTGCCTCATTAGTGACTGCCTTTCCAGTATCCATCAAGGTAGACTTATAGGTCAAGCTGACATTAGGTATAGTATTGCTGTTGTTGCATTGAAGGCCATTTAACTAGATGACTAATTATTAAAAGTACACCAGTGTTGATAACAAGCAACAGAGACCATCTATATGATTTCTCTTAGTTTCTTTGTTTTTGAGAAAGAAACACAAGTACTAATATTTCCTTATTTTACACAACTAAAGAACTTTAAGTCTCTCTAATAACAAGGTAGGGAACCAGTTCTGCTTTATTCTAATCACCAGTATTAACTATCAAAAGATGTCAATGGGAATTGCTTTTCTAATCCAGTTTTAGTCTCGCTGAGTACACAAATTTGAAGAGTACTTAGCCACTCAAAATGAAGCTACATTATATTTTGACTCAATGCTTATCCAGTGTTCTTGTAGAACCAGCTTAAAAAATAAAACACTAAATATCCTCTTTCTACCAAGAGCAATTATGCACGACTATCAACTAAAACGAATAAGTCTCTGACTCTTGTGTCTGCTCTTGGGACTCTTTTCCAGCTGTTGAGTTGCCCTGTTGAGCTTCAAGAAGATGGTTTTTCTTTAACTTATTATATTTTATTTGTCATGTTTGGTTGATAAGTCTTAGAAACCTGTTCTTTTCTAATGAGAGACATATAGGGAATGGTTCAGAGGGAAGTGGAAGTGGGGAGGAACTGGGAGGAGTAGAGGGATGGGAAACTATAATCAGGATATACTATGTGAGAAAAAATCTTTAAAAGAATTTGAAAGAAGATTTAAATGACACAAAGCAAAGAAATACCACTACAGGTACTGGGGATGCAGCTTAATGGTGGAGTGTTTACCCAGCACATCCAAGGCCCTAGCATCCATTCCTAGCACCTCTATAATTTATAGGAAAACAGTTCACGGGCAAGTAAAAGGGTAATAATGAATAGTTATTAGTACAGTACTAGGAGATTAACTTGTATTTAAATAAATATGCATTTAAAAATAAATGATGATATTTTATCTTAAGAAAAAAATTTATCAATGAGATCTTAGAAACCTTGCACCAGGCACAAAAACCACATGGCCACAGAACCCCCCCCCCATAAGAGACTCCTTCCCTCTCTGTCTCTCAACCTCTGACCATGTGTGTGTGTGGAAGAGATAAAGGGCTCTAGAGAGGGAGATAGTAGGACACAGATGTAATGAAGGGGTTAATCAGGAAGGGGGAAGTAAGGACAGTACAGAGGAAGAGGAAGGAAACAGAGGTGAGTAACACCAAAGGTATTTGAAAAATCCCTAAGAAAATATTACTTTGTGTTTACTTAAAATATATAATACATTACATATATATGTATTGCATCATGTGCCCGTGTGAGTACCTAATTAAAAAGAAGCTATACATACCCAAGACTCAGAGAACATCAGATAAAGAGGGATGAAAACATTTTAAGAGTCAGAGGACAGGATCTTTACGATGAACTGATATCTTCTATATATGATAGAGAATCTATACCCATGGAATCTAAAAAATATGGTTACCTGAAAAAGACCCACACAATAATAACATGTCAATGTAGGTGGGTAAAATCTCAAAAGCTCTACCCTGTATGATGAGATATTAGCAATTAATGGATGCTGAGAGAGGGAAAATCAGTATTCAGCAAGGATGGATGACCTGATATGTTATCCATTCTCAACTGGTCAACCTAAAAGACATATACCTAAAAGAACATCATTAAATGGAATGAACAGGGTGTATCTATATATACGTGCACATACACATGTAACAATCATAATTAAAAGGTGGCCATGAATCTGACAGGGAATTGGGTGTGTACTGTTTTGGATGAGAATGTTCCACATATATTTTAATATTTGGTTCCCATTTTGTGGAACTCCTTGGGAAGAATTTGAAGGTGTGGTCTTGTTAAATGTTGTGTGTTACCAGGATTGACTTTTATGTTTCAAACATCTGTGCTATTCCTATTTAGCTGCCTCTCTGCCTTCTACTTGTGGATAAGGATGCCGACTCCAAGCTTATAAATTAATTGCTTTCTTTTGTATGTTGTCTTGGTCATGGCATTTTGTCATAGCAACTGAAAAGTAAGACAGGGGCATGAGAGGAGTTTGTGGGCAAGAGAAGGTGATTGAAATGATACATACCTACATGAAATGCTTAAGAAAATTAAATTTTTAAATGAAACCCATACTCATTAGTAAGCTGACAGCCATTGTTCTAAGTAGGTTAGGATGCCAAGAACTGACTATCAGACAGGTTTGGAAGTATCACCTAAACTGTGTGAGTGGGAAGGAAACTTGGTGAAAATCAAGGTCTGTGAATATCCTGGAACAAGTGCATCAATAGACTACACACACCTACAGAAACCTGTAGGACAGAAATCATATCACTGATTGTCTACATGAAAAGTGTAAGCAAGCAGAGTAGTAAGAGTTGTGGGCCACTGTGAGACAGATGAATAAGGAGTAAGTGGAGCCATGCTGGTGCAAGAGAAGTCAGTGAGTGAAACAGCTCTTTAAAGAGGGGCTACAGAGGTGGTTTTACATGGAGAGTGCTTGCTAGTCTCACAGACGACCTAGACGAGAATCTAGCACCCATGTGAGGTGGCTCACAATTTCCTGTAACTCCAGCTCCAGGGCATCCAACTTCTTCTTCTAGGTTCTTGGCACACTTGTACTCAATACGTATTCACATACAAACACACACAAGAATGTAATTAAAAATAAAATAAATGTTAGCTTTTTGTTTAAGTAGCCTTTGAGATTCATTTTAAAGTGAAAAAGAAAAAGTAATATAGAAAATAAAAATGATGATAAAAGTATATAGAATATTGTCCTATAGGCTCCAGGCATGCAGAAGTATATTAAAACAATACTATATATAGCATTAAGCCAATAAGTTAAGTAATTTAGATGAAATGGACAAATTCCTTAAAAGGCACAATTCACAATATAGTCTAGGAATCTGAATTTGAAGGAATGAGTTCTGATATATTTTATGCGTTCAGCATTACACTGGCATCAAGCCAAGTAGAGAAAACTACAGACAAATACCATCCTGAATAGAAACACAAAAGTCCTTAACAGTTTATAAGCAAATTGGTTCTGAAAAAAAAAAATGCTAATCCAACATGACCAAGAAGGGTTTATTCTAAGTATGCAAAACTGTTTAAAAAAATTAGTATATTTCACATGTAAATGATGCTAAAAATAAATCAAAATATTCAAAACATACTCTTAGATATATATGAATGTACTTATATTTATAAATATATAGTGCTGGTTTTGGAGTTGGACTCTGGCTCAGTCCTTCTCTAAATCCAAGTCTGTTGTTAACAGATAACCCAGAGTTTCTGTCTCATGTCAAGAGCCATGATATGGGACAGAAGGACAAAATAATTTATAAAACTTCTTTGCCTTTCTTCATATCTATTTTTGTCTTTATCATACTTTTAATTAAATATATATGTATGTCTATATAAATAATGCTTAAGTTTTCCATAATAAACAATAAATTTTCCTGCAGTAATCTTTGCAGTTTCCAGGAAGAAGATGGGGCCCTACAACAACAACCCCACCTGGTTACTATGACATCATGATGCTAATAGTGCTACCACAAGACCTGTTTTGGGTACCAGCTGCACAAGATGGTTCCAACTTGGTTAGCTGAAATGGTGCACATCTTTTACAACATTCTGGCCAGACCTCCACAAAATACTCAGAGACTATTTACAATTTTACCAGGCCAAATATTAATCTTGGAATTTAACCATCATTTACTTTAAAGGATCCCCTAGAAAGAACATCACCCCCATGACAGCTGAAAGCAATTTTAGAGGATGACGTCCCCTCTCCCAGCAAAGTTTGCCCTCAGGCTCAGAGACATCATTTAGGGGTTGATGATAATTGGTATATGGTTGAGGGATGGGGGAGGAATTTTATAGGCTCAGGGATCTTTTTCAAAAAAAAAAAGAGGAATAATTGGATGATGGGATAATAGATTGCTTTTGTGAGTTATTGTTTTTAGACAATTATATTGATATCAATTCTTGTATATTGATACAAAGTTAAATTATATTGAATATTGTATGCATGTATGCTTCTACCTCTGTTTAAAACATTGTTTATGTATTGATATATATATATATATATATTTACCATATTGCAGTGTACATTACTACCTCTGATCAAGATACTTATACATTGTTTACATTTGAAGGTCATTGTCCTCATTTATTGCACAATTGTTTATTGTCTTAGTCTTTAAGTTAGATAGGTATTAAGAATTATAGATCAATAGTCATCTATGTTTGTCATATTTATAATTAGACTAATCAGGTTCTTTAGATACATAGAGATTATATTTACTATAGATAGATAATCTTCAACCTCTTCAAAGAACTGTAGAAAATGGCCTTTAATCTAACTTAGAGTTCCATGGTAGTGAGACACAATCGCTCCTAGCAACACCGATCTATTCCCGAGAGAATGTGAGCACCAAAGACACTCCACCTGGAGCCTTTCTTCTTGGCAGAACTGGCCTTTGGGCAAGGAAATGCCCATACCTCAACCACTGACAGAGATACAGAGTATCCATAAATGGATAAAACAGGACTGTCATATCCTGCCAAGACAGGGTAAGATAGTTTTGAAAAGTTTCTTGCCTTTGAAAATGGTATGTCAGTTACTTTAGGCTTTAGCCAAAGCTGGTTGCTTTCTGTATTGCAAATGAGACTTTGGATGATTGCCCAGGGGGTAGTCAGTTGTCTCTGTCATTTGTTGCACATTTTGAAAGTTTCTCAATTGCACTTCCTGTTTACTCAAGTAATATTGTTTCCCTTCTCAGATCTTCGATGGAGTTAAAGATTAGATAATTGTAGTTATCTTCCTCATTATTTAGACAAGCTTATTTTCAATGCAATATTTAGATTCCTTAAAATAGAATGTTTAGTAAAACTTTTGGTATGTGTTCCTTGCTTAATATTGTTTATTGTTTGTAATTTTATATTTGGTATCTGTTCCTATTGTATATAGTTATATTGGGTTTGGATCCATCTTGTTTAGACCAAAGGAGGAGATGATGGGGAAACTCTATCAACCAATCACATCTAGTTAAGGTGTGGCTTCCTGGGGCGGAGGAGGAAAAAACTGGGAGGACTCAGGTGCACTCTTTCTCTCTGCGCAGTGCCTGCCAGACAGATAGGAAGTTGGACCTCCCACTCTTGTAGCGTGAGTTTCCCCTTATAATCATTAAAATATAATTGTTATTCTTAAGCTGGCCTAGTTATTTATCGTACTGATCTAATCAACACCACCTGGCACAACAGATAAAGCATTTATAAAGCTCAACATGCATTTGTGACTAATAAAAAAACTCTTGGTAAACCAGAAATGGAAGGAAAATTACCAAACAAGTTAAAAAAGAATTTTGAAAAACCTATGGATAGCACCATGTTTAAACATAAATTGAAAAACCTATGGATAACACCATGTCTAATCATAAATTGCTGAACAACTTCTTCTTATAGCATTAAATCAAAACTCAAAATGAGGCTCGTTAGAGGTCCACTGTGTTGCATATTCTCACCTGTATGGAGCTTCATGTCACAGGGAAGCCAGCAAAAGGAAGAGAGATGTACATCGCCTTAACTGTAGACAGCAGAACTGACTGTGCACAGAGCACCTCCAACACACACACACACAGAGAGAGAGAGAGAGAGAGAGAGAGAGAGAGAGAGAGAGAGAGAGAGAACCCCCGAGAGAGAGAGAGAGAGAGAGCATCCTCAACATATACAGGCACGTGCGCATACACATGCACACAGAGACAGAGAAAGAGAGAAAGGAGAGAGATAGAGAGAGAGAGAACATGGCACAGAGTAAATGGCTTTGGAAAGGTCTCAAGACTCAAAGCCAATAAACAAAACCCATGTCATTCCTTTAGGTGTGCAAAGAAAAACAGGAACTTGAAAATGTATAAATAATGCCAATTTCATGGCATCTAAACCTGCCAAATACTTAAGGACAAGTATAACCAAAGATATAAAATATTTCAATAACAAAACTTTAAAAATTGGTGAGAAAAAAATAAAAGCTGCACAAATGAAGGTACTTAGGATGCAGAAAAGTTGGTACTGATAAAGTCAGTTTCTCCTTAAACTGATCCGTATCATCAGTATCCCAATCTAAGCCCCAGCACATTGTTTTCATTTGGCAGACTGATTCTAATGTAGCAATAATAAAATAAAACAAAGGCAGCAACAGTAAACCAGCAAATGCAAGCTTTAAAAAGATAGAGAATAATATCAGCTCTTATTAAAACATTTAAAATACAATAGTCAATGAACCCAACAGAATAAAGCAAAGTCCAGAAATAGATCAACATGCTTTATCAATGATCAAATGACGTATGACTGATTATGATTCTGAAGCTATTCAGTAGGGAAAGGGAAATTTGACAAATTCTTCTAAAGCAAACAGACATCCACAGGTAATGCTATGAACATTGGGCCCTTTACAATCAATATACCAAAACTAACTCATCATAGGACTAAAAATAATGGTAGACTACTGTAAAAATTACAAAAGAAGACAGACAATAATGTTAGTGACCTGAAGCTCAGCATTGATTTCTTAAGTGTGATTTATGAAAAACTACATTTTTCTAAGCAAAATCAGAAAGTTACATTTTACCAATTTTCTTTTAAAAGATTTTGTTTTTCAGGAGACAAGGCTGAGAAGATGAAAAGACAAGAAAACAGAAAAACATATAATAAGAAACATAGCCATAAATTTTCTATAAATTGAATTTTTTTAAAAAGTGTATTTTAGGTATGGGAGAGACAGAGATGTAAACAGAGATGAACCTCCCATCAAAAATGGACTGGGCCATTACCCTGAACTTTCAAAGCATGATATTAGAGAATGGTGCTTATTCATAATCATGGAAGTAGGATTTGATGTCACAATGAATTATATGCACTTACCAGGATAGTTATAATTAAAAACTAACAGTTAATATTTCCAATGTACAAATCAGAACCCTATTTAACACAAATATTTATCCAAAAAGGTTCCAGTCCCCTTGTCAATCACCCAGTAATTGCATTTCCAGAAGGTACACAGATATTCCCCAAAAGTACGTACACATTTTCAATTAATATAAAATTTATGATAGCCTTTTTGGTAGCATTGATCTGAAAACAGCCTGGCTATAAGTTCAAATGCACAGTGGCATTCTCATAGAATACAAAATAGCACAGCAATGGGAAAGAAGAAACTGTTGATGGGTGACAGATGATTTCACTAATATAAACTGAGCAGGAGACAGCACAGAGCTGCACGGTGCACAGTTCCACTCCCATGAAGTTTAGCCACAGGCCAAAATAACTGATAACGATAGAAGACAGAGCGGTGTCTGCTTTGGCTGGAGAGAAACTGGATGGCGTCTGGGAACGTGAGTTGCCTGGGGTGCTCTCAATGTTCCATTTCTTCTGAGAGTGGGTGGCAGGAATGGAGTCAGTGTCTGAATGCTCAAGTTACCCATTTCCCATCATGACACTTTCTTGTACACATGTCCTGCTTGATAAAGCCTGCCCTTCTTTTAGGGATGTCAGGACAACCGGGAAAAGGAGATAACAAAGGCATCCATTTAGCTTCTTCCAACCCAACAAAGAGAGATATCGGAATATGGATTTAGGAGCACTGTACCTCAATCCTTGGAAACATGTCGAGAATGTCTTTCTCAGAAGTTTAAGTGTGTGCTGGCATCAACATCACACTTGTTTGGCTGGTGCCCACTTCTTACTCTGAGAAAATAATAATACCTAACTAAGGTGAATGGGAGAACCAAACACTGTCCTTAGTCTGATCATTGTTGCTGTCAGCATGCTTCCTACATAGGAAGTCTTCTCTGACAACTCTCATGTCTTGCCCACCCTCGAGAACACTCCTTGAGCACTTGAAAGATCCAATTTACTTTCTTATTTCCCCTCTGATTCCCACTCCAGGTTTCTTCAAGAAACCCTCATATCCTTCCTTGCTATCTGATTTACTTTTAGAGGAGACAATTCTTCCTTTCGCTAAAACATCCTATCGGTGTTTAAAAATTAAACAGTTCTTATTAAAGATTTTTCAGATTGACATGTACAAAGCTATAAATATGTAGAGTATATAACCTGATAAGCCTGGACATGAATAACTATGAAAGCATTTTAACATGCCATAATCATATGCATTGCCTAACATTCTTTCCCACCATCATCATTCATTATACTTTTAAAGTAGCAAGAACATAAACAAAAAATCTGCCTTGATAGCAGAATTGTAAGTGGAGGCGTTCTTTTGTATTCTAGGTCTCTAGAAGTCAGTCCTCTGACACAGCTGAAACTGCGCCCGTGGCTCGCTTCTCCATTTCCCTCTGTCCTATAGTTCTTGGCAACTGCCATTCTACTCTTTGCTCCTAGGAGTTTGACTTTATATTTTTCCCGTAAGTGGAATTAAGGTAAAACCTGTCCATTTGTGACATTACCATTTTAAAAAAGGTTTGGGTATCATGGTTTGTTTTATAGAAGAGAGGAACTAAGAGGTTGAAGGGTTTGTGAATTTTTAATTATTTTTTGATTATGGTTGATCGGCCTGATAGAGCTACATGTCCTCTACCAGCTGTTCGGAGTGGAGACTTAATAATAAGCGGGAGTTTAATAATAAGAACACTGCTGTATATAAGACGCCTTTTTCTCTTCTTCCTCCTTCCCTGACTCCTCTTTTCTCCTTCTTGTTTGCTTTCCTCCCTCCCAGATTACCAAGTAAACTAATGTCTAATTCAGACTCTAATATTTGAGTAAGTCAAAGCATTGAATGGCCAAAGGAATAAATTTGAGCAAAAGTTATGTTCGCAGGCTGTTCATTTGATTTTGAGGTGATGCCTTGGGTCCTGGAATAAAACTGTGAAGGATTTGTTTTTTCATAACTGAATTGGAGGAGAGGAAATTCAATTCAATTATCTGAAGAATCCATTAGCTGATTAGTGGCTTCATCAGAGTTCCCAGAAAAGTTTGGCTTGGACGTTTTTGTAGGCTGTGGTTCAGTTCAGAAGAGACCACAGGAGAGATGTGACCTGCAGAAATGACCTGCATGCCCTAATCAGAATGTATCACTCTGTGGTGATTCACCATCCCCAGAGTCATAAATTGTAGTCATAAATTGTTCGACTTGAACAACAAAGACACCTCACAAAGTTAAGTCTTTGCTTCAAAGGGTGAATGACTGAAGCCCTGAAGAATTTCAATAGGTTACAGGCTTTGAGAATAAGAAAGAGATTGGTGGATGAAGGTTCCCTAATCTACTTCCTAGGATTGAAGCACTGACATGACAAACCCAGGACAGGTTTATAAATGCTGTTTAATCAGGGCTCAAATCATAGTTTATACCTAAAGATGCTATTCTTAACCCTCCGGGGCACGCAGCCATCCACCCTTGCCCGTGGCTGCCGTCTGTCAGCCTCCACTAGCACAAAAGCTCATTCTCCTTTAGCAGTAGGGATCCAGCTTTCCTTGCGTCTCCGCAGCTTTCAATGGGATCCAGCAGGCATGAGTTATTTAATGCTTGCTTGAGTGTCTAACATATCTACCAGTTACGGAGCATGCTCGCGGTGATACCTGTAAACGTGCACTTTAAAGGCCCACCAGGCGAAGGCACTTGCTGTGGAGCCTGAAAACCCGAGTTAAATCCCTGGAATCCACAAAAGGTCCCTCTGCCCCTCACGCTGAGTTCTGAGTTTCTGTGAAGGGACAGTGCCACACTTCAGCAATGCTTTGCTTTGTAACATTTGAGGTGTACATTTTAGAGACCTAAAGTGCTAACCCAAAGAATTAAAGTAAATCAAAATTCTTGGTTCCCTTCCTACTATCCACTGTTCTTGGAGACCCCTTGGCTAGCCCCTATGTTCCCTAATTGAGTGTGTACCAAATAAACTTTCCACATACCTGTTCACATTTTTTTATTGCTTTATCATTCTTCTTTCTCAGGTTATACTTTCTCAGAATACTTTCTCAGTCATCTGTTTGTGTCACCATCATCCCAGGTACCACACAAACCATTATTACCTCTTTCCGTGTGACAGACATGGGCACTGTGATAGATGCCAAAATGATCCACACTGTGGGAGCTATAACAACGACCTCAGCAGTTCTCAATCTGTGGGTCATGACTCCTTTGGGACATTGAATGGCCCTTTCACAGGGACCACCTAAGACCATCTACATACCATATATTTGTATTATGATTCATAACAGTAGCAAAATTAGTCATGAGGCAGAAACAAACAATTTGATGGTGGCGGGGCGGGGGATCACCACAACATAAGGAACTATATTAAGAGGCTTCAGCAGTAGGAAGGGTGAGAACCACTGTTAAAATGTCCACTTCCCAGTCTTATACAGGAAAAAAGAATTCTGGAAGATGTGATTGAGTGAAGCATTTTGAGATGCAGATATTATCGCTGTTGACCCAACTGCAACGACCAAAGTTCCCACTTGCAAGAATCCGAAGGGTCAGAGTCAGCGGAGTGGACACAACAGAAGCAGGGGCTGTCGTGATGTTGGGCCATGAGCCAGGCTGGAATGATAGGAGACCGGGTTCTGCTCTTGACCCTCTAGATGTCAGTCCAGGAAAACACATTTCAGACTTTCAACCTTCAGAATTAGATACTAAATGTGTGTGGCTGAAATATGCCTAGCCGGTGACAAGCTGTCACCATAGCAACAAGAAACCATCCCAAAACATGATATAAAGCCCCATGTCAGCAGACATACAGAATAGTGGGTCCTTGTCCTGTAAATAGGACCATTCCCATATAGCTCGCTATTAGTCCCTGCATGTTCCCTGTGCTCTCTATGCAGCTTTCAGCACAACCCTTAGGACCATTTCCGGGTCTTCATCCTTGTATCAGTTACTGTTCTGTTAAAAAGTAACTTAGAGTATGAAGAACTTCTGTGGGCTTATGATTCCAGAGAGGTCTATCATGGCGCATCACGGCAAGGGATCACAGCAGCAAGCAGAAGATAAGGTGGCTGGGATGGAAAGCTGAAGGCTCACAATCCCAACTGTGAAGATAAAGCAGAGACAACAAACTGGAAGGAGCTCAAGGTCTGTAAGCTGAAAGCTCACCCACAGAGGCATCCTTTCCCTAGCAAGGATCCATCTCCTCAACCTCCCCCAAGTAGTGCCACTACCTGGGGACCAGATAGTCAAATGCCCAAACTATGGGAGACATTTCCCATTCAAACCACTGCAGTCCTTCGTCCTCAACGAAGTGATTTAATTTTTATTATTTCACAGCTTAGCAGATGAAAACACCTCCTGATTCTCCATGTCTAATTTTATATCCTCCATGGACTTGTGAAATTAATTTCCTTATGTAGCTGCTTGATCATGGAGTGAGAATCTCAGAGTATTATGGGCAAAAGAGTCATTCTGTCATTATGATTCTCAAAGCATCAGCAGAATTTCAGTCTGTTCAGAGAGGTTCACCTTCTCCATATTCCTACCACACATGACTGACATACTAGAGCTGCACAAATACAATACAATAAGTTTTTTTTTATTTTTTATTATTTTTTTTTCCATACATTGTTTTGTTTTATTTTTTCCATTCAAGAACATAATTAAAGATGAAAAAAAAATTTTTTCCTTTCTTCCCCTTCTCCCGGTCCCCTCCCACTACCCCCCACCCCTCCTCCCTCCCCCTTCTTCCTTGAAAGAGGGCATGGTGCCCTGCCCTGTTGGAAGTCCA